>JASCZW010004338.1:0-41308 GCA_034211315.2 Aedes japonicus
TACTTCAATATCACCATTTTGTGAGAGTGCTACAAATCAACGTGAAGAACTATTTTATTTTTTCCATATATAGATTAGATAAATACACAATACACACTTTATTTGTAGATTTTTTCAAAATTTACCGAGAAATAAAATTGCACATTTAATAACATATTCATCTCTGTTGACTGGCGGCACTGACATACTGTATAGTATACACATCAATGCTAGTGTGCGTGTTCAATCATTCATAGAGCATTCTATGCCCAACGTAATGGTGAGTCTGGTTGTCAATATTCTCATGGGAAGAACAATAAAAAAAACCTTCATTTTGTCTTTGTTATATGCATGCTACCTGTCACGGGGAAGGTTGTAAAATGACGTCTATCGTTTGGGGTGTAGAAGTGGAGAGCGTTAAGTTATGTTTTTATGTTTTTACCCTTCTACATCAATAGAAGGTATTAAGACCTGCTTAGAAACCTGACTTTGTATCCGAGCCCACAGGGCCGAGTGTCATATACCATCTGACCCAGTCGACGAATTGAGTACATGTCTGTGTGTATGTATGTGTGTGTGGCCTGTGTGTGTGTGTGTGTGTGCGTACGTGTGTGTGCGTTACAAATAATGTCACATCGGTTTTCAGCCATCTGTGAACCGATTTCAGTTCTGTTGACGGTAAATGGAAGCCACGACATTCCACATAGAACGCTATTGATTTTTTTTTCATTCGGACATTTCGTTACGAAGACATGAACGAAACAGTACTTGAAGGCCTATTATAATAGTAATCAAACAGTTTAGTCTCGATTACATACTGAGCTTATTTGTGTACCGATTCTACAGCTTTGTTTGGCGCCAAAATCAAGCTATGATACCTCCAAATAACTGGTCGAAATTTCATTATGATTGGATAATTCTTCGCGGAGATATGACCGAAACAATACCTGAGAGCACATAATTGTGAGATGGCGAATGATACTCGATGCAGGTGCAAAACCGAAACAAGACCAATCGCACCAATCGATGCCGCTCAGCATTCTATTGTGTCGCATCGGGTGCGTTGTATAGCACATACAGCGGACTAGCCACGACTCATGCGACTGTATAGAATTAGAAAGCAGACATCGATTGCTCTGAGGCGCCCGGTTTTCGAACTGCAACGAAAGTAGAGTCGGAAAATTATTCTCCATTTACTATGCCTCCATTTCCCCTCTTCACCAACGAAAATGTACTTACTAAGCATCTTGAATCCATATCGATAATCAAAATTGCACTTAGGATTGTCTAATAATTTATTTGTAGTGGACTGATTTTATGAAATTTCTAATATTTATGTAATTACCCCTTTATATAACTAACATAAACAGGTCATTAAGGACTATTTATGGTAATATTTTTAATCCTATCGCTGAACAATACTCTCAGGATTGACAACAGTTCTATTTATAAACTGAATGTATGGTATGTTGAATATCGAATCTTCGAATTTCTGATGAATATGTATCCAGTGATACAAGATACCATTTGAATTCTGGTGAAGTGTAAGTAGCGGTTCAGTCTCATCGACGGTGGATTAATGCGGGTTTTTCTTGATTAAAATCAGTACGATTGACATATGTACACAGATGGGATTAATGTTTTTCGTGATATTATTAATATAGATACATAGTAGGTAACTTTTTTGCATTAAATTGGAAGAAAATTATCAGAACGAAATGTTTTGTGTGTTACATATACGATTCACGGTAAGTGAACGAAATAAATTGTGAATAACTTGTGCAGTCAGTACCGGTATCTGTTAGTGCACATTCACCGATTTACACTGGGAGGTCCGCTAATTGAGCTCAAGCTAGCTTCCACTTCCTATTAAGTTTTATCTACATCAATCATAATAAACATTCAAATTCATCCCGCAAATTACATAATACAGCCACTGGTTAAATCCATGGATAAATTGATTTCGGTCAATTTAGTATGTTACAGGCCTCTTACCCTTTACGTTTGATAATACGAAGCGTTGGCAACGTGTATTGATGTAACGTTGAAACAAAACAAAATACATATTACCGTTTTCATGAAAATGCGAATAATACTTACTGAAGAATTCTCGTGCGAACCCAAGGAGACGCCAAATCGTTATAAGTTAAATAAAACCAGTTTTGAGTTTAGATCCAGCTGCCGAAATTCTTTCAAGAAATTCTTCGAATAGTGATTTCATTGATTTGTCGATTCAACCATTTTTTTACTGAAGATTACTTAAGTGTTGTTGATTGTCTCAACATTTTGTTGATTCAACGCAAGCAAATTTTGCGAGAACTTAACTTTGATTAAATGATTTTTGCTCGTTGACCATGAATCACACGTTGCGAATCATTATTCGTAATGAACTGTTAAAGAGTGTCCACATTAAAAATTGCATCACTTTCTGCAGTTGCCAGGCATTTCTTGCACTTTTCATGACGAGAGTTTCGACAACGAATTTTAGGTAAATTAATACAGCGTGTATTGTTTAGTACTGTGTGAGTTTCATTGTGAAATGTGTCGTAGTTTCGAAAATGGAGTCGAAGGAACAGCAAGTGCCGAGAACATTTTGCACACGCTCCCTAACAACCCACTTCTTCACACCGAGCCATCGGAAAGATGTTGAAAATTTACCAGTCTACAGTGTTCAGGTCATAAAACGTTTCAGGGAACGTTTAACTGTCGATCGGAAGAATGTGAGTGCTAGAAAAAAGTGTTCCGTACTGTGTGAAGGATCACAAATGAGTGGTCGTTGGTCCTTTAGATCACAATCCAACTGTTCCGTTCAGGATGTCGCGAAAGCTGCACTTGACCAAAAGATAGGTGCAGAAAAACAAGAAACGAGCCGAGCTCCGTTCATTCAATGTTCAGAAAACTCCAAACCGCAATGAAAAACAGAATAGGGACAGCTAAAAACGTACGCGTAACACAAATATTGACGAAACACACTGCCGCATCATGGACTATGAAACACACGTAAGCGGACTTTAAACAATATTCCATGCAACCAGTATGTGACTGCGCGAAAGACAAGTTCGACGTTCCAGAGTCTCTCAGAAAACAGCAAGACAAAGTTCCCCGAATTCATGATTTGGCGAGGGATTTGTTCGTGTGGTAAACGGAGCAAGCCTTACGTGGACAATTGTAAATGGTCAAGTATGCATGAATGAATGCCAGAAAAATTACTGCTTCCGTTTCTCAAAACACACAAAGTTCCCTACAATTGTTTGACTGGACCTAGCCTCTTGTCACTCCTCCAAGGATGTTCAATTTCGTGCCGAAGGATCTTAATCCCCCAAACCTCCAGAGCGGCCAATTGAAAAGTATTGAGCTATAATAAGCACAAACTTTGTAAGACATCCTAAAGTTGTCACTAGAGAACAGAAATATTGAAGTCATGGTTGAAAGCGGAAAAAATGTCGGTTCCAAGCGTTGTGCAAAATCTTATGCGTATGAAGAAGAAAGTACGGGCTTTTGCATTTGATGAAGAAATACAGTGAAATAAAAATACCTAAACTAAGATTATCCCTTTTTTGTATTCCCTGAATATTTCAAGACTATCGGTTGAGAGACTTGTTACTGAAGACGAGTTTAAAGTGATGCAATTCAACTGTGGACACCCTTTAAAAGGCTTTGTTTCTGCCAGTCTGTCGTTCCAACAAATGAAATATTTTCGAGTACCCAATCTTACCAAATACACCCAAAATAGTATGCCGATTGTTGAGCCTTGCAATTTCAATATTAATGTTTCAAAGTCAGAGAACCTTCCTTTCATCGATTTCATGACAAAGAAAATAACATCTGTTTACCTTTCTTTGCAGAGAAATACGGCTGGAATACATAACATTAATGCATGAGCAGCACATGATTGCCTCCATGTCATCGAATGCAACCTGCTGAAAATGTGCCAATAATCCTTAGTTATTCCCCTTCTAAAAAAATCGCTGCACCCAAAAATTTAAATAGTGGCAAAAAATGCAATTGCAAAATATGCAAAACAAAATTTGAAATCATATCTTGAGAAATCCGCATGATTCAGAAGAAGGCAACTTCCGCCCATCTTGATCCACAAAGCGTTTTATGATATAAACGAAGCGATGTAAGTGTGTGTAGAGACATATGCTTAATTGCTGTACCGCTGAGTGCCTCGATTATTGAAGCAACTGTAGGGCTTTCATTCCATTTATTTCAACTTTTTAATGGTTACCATCTCGAACCATGAAACTGGCGGCCACGGTTCGCATATCCTGGTTACGAGGCGAGATCGCCGTTTTGTGAGCTATTGAACTTCCGGACTCCAACTCATATTCAACAACTAATACACCGGTACAACCTTACGCACACATTGAATTTTTCAAAGCGATTTGATGTACGTTGCTTTGTTGCCCAAAACCAATGTTGCATTTTTTCTCCAAGTAGCGATCCATTACGAGTAACGGAACAAAAGCATGCGGAATTGCATAACAATCTTGCGTTTTTTAGTTTGGGTGTAGGGCAAATAAAGCTGAAGAATCAACATCAACATGTTGCGCACATATGAGAAAATTTTAGAACTTGTTTTAAAAGGTCAGCTATTTAAATCATTACTTATTTAAATGGAAATAATTTGATGCTCCTGAACAATCAGGATATCGTGAGGGTCGTCCTTGCGAAATAGCGTTAAATTTAGTTGTGAGTGCTGATTTTTTCTCTTTGAAGAACATCCTGATGCACTTGACGTACGTACAAGGGAGTGTATTAGGCCAATTTTATTCATTTTATACATTAACAACAAGGGATGAAGAAAAATAAAAGTTTCATGTTATTTTTTTGCAAATCAAGTTTCAAAAACTCTGTACGTCTCTGTACGACAATTGACCAAACAGAAACATCGAGATCACAGGCGTTTGCGTAAAAAGATACATGCATACCCGATTTTAAGATGTCAATGGTTCCGCTTCCTCCGAAATATCACCGTTTGCACATGCGGTTAAAATTTCCTCCAGCGATTCAGGGTTGAAGCTCTCTGTGAGACAAATTGTATACAATTTTACTGCCTTTAAATTAAGGTATTGTATATAGATGATTCAAAAACGCAGTAAAGTGAAAATATTAAATGATGAATTTAAAAGATACGCATTTCGCCTCCCGGAAAATACTGAACCTGCGCTTCATCCCAATCGGAGCAAGGTCCAATAAAAACATGCAAATGTGCGAAACGCAATTGGTAAATCATTATTATTCACTTTAATTAATAACCAATCAATCAATGCCCAGAGGTTTGCGTGTTGCAAACATTATGCGTTCCGTTTGCACAACTGTTCGAATGCCGGCGAGTGCTAGAGACATGCCTTCATATCCGCCACTCCATGTCGTCAAATCGCTTCTACACTGGAAGAGTCGCCGGCCTCCGCATTCAGGCGGTTTATATCTGACTCAGCTTTCCTGTCTCAGCCAGTAGTTTTGTGCAGTGGAGGTCAACTTGTCGAAGAATGTGTTCTACTGGGACGCAGCACGCACGGTCGCAGGAGTGAAATTGGGTGAATTATGAAGCATAGCACCGGACCGAGCTTGAGACAGGTTCCGTATAAAACGGCTGGAATAATCAGCATATTTTGTAGTGCGTATCTGCGACCGAAATAGTTGGCTGCTACCAGCCCCTCCCGTCCGATGATGCACCCATGCTGCATGGCTCTATTATCCTGCCGTAATCCACAAGCTCACAAGCCCAGTCCATTCATGTGCTTCTCGAAGATGCGGTCATCGAGCAATAATACTACGGAACATAATTTATTTATCATTTCACCGCTACGAAATGTTCTGCATATACCTATAGTGAATCAACGTGCGTGGAATTTAATGTTTGGGATGATCTCTTTTCGTTTGTTTTGCAGAATATCATTGGATTCAAATTATTGGCAGAATACTGAAACAGGACATTTGTTTACAGTTTCTAAACTTATATGATCACAAGTTCCTTAGGACATAGAATGCGCATACAACGTATACACATCTCTGTATTGCTTGGAATTGAAGCTCCCCCCAGAATCGGAGATCATAGGCTGCTTTATTTTGATGTGTTTATGACGTTAAGCTAATATGCTTCACAAAAACAATTTTATATGAACAGATGAACGGCAATGGACACACATTCATGAAATCGGTAGTTGGGTTTTCAATTTTCAGCTGTCACCATGAATATCAAGGGTTAAAAATGCTTGCAAATAGTTATAACATATAAATCGAAGAAGTGCAGACACTGCCGGTAATTTGGAGATTGGTTGTACACCGTGTCCAGTACATTCTCATACACTTTTTCCTTGCATTGGTGTCGTGCAACTACTCAACATGCTTCACGTATGTGTTGGTGTAGTTTTACACTATGTTTATACAAACGCTTTTAGGTTATGTCCGATTGTTTTCATTCGGTCTTTATCTTTTACCAGCGATAAAAGAGTTTCATGCTGTGGTGATAAAAAAGTTTTTGAAAGGATAGCGCCCAGGCGGTATTTTCAGAAATTTGCGGGATTTTGTGTACCGAACCATCCGAGGGTACCGTGACACCTGCTCGTTGGATGACCGGAAGAAATCCGGTCGTACTCGTACGGTGCGGGCTGCACGAGTTATTAAAGTGGTCAGGGAACGGATTAGATGAAAATCACAGCGCTCTTTACGTAAAACGGCCGCAGATCTGAATGTTTGTTTTTTTTTTAATGTAAAATATTGTTTATTTAGTTTTGTACTTAAATAACATATCAAACAAATCGAAATCAATTTTCTTAACTTAATACAAAATCTAATTTCATTACATCGATTCTATTATTAACATTATAATTAATAAAGTTGATGTATTGTATTATCGATTTAAGAATAACATTTTTTGTTGCTGTTGTTATGTTAGCCAGGATTGGCCTCACAAATTCATGAAAACGAAGTCTCTGCCATCCGCCGAGTGTCGTCGTCATTCTCCGCTGAATGTATGCCCATGCAGCAGCTACTCGAGGGCACTCGCTGAACCTGTGTTCCAAAGTCTCGATGGTGGGCACCCGACAGTGCTGACAATTGCGGTCATTTGCACGGCCAATGATATGCAGTAAGCTTCTATGTTCCGTCTTTTAGTTCACAAACAAGTAGAGATCGCTGCGTTGTTGTGACGAAAGTTTTTTCATTGAAATGTTCATCCAGATTTTCTTCCAGTTTTGGCCCGGATGATTCCTTTCTACTCTTGGCAGGTCTGTTTGATCCAAATAGAAACGGTGTATTTGATCGCTGGAGGGGTTTTGTTGGATGTGGTGAGGAAATAAGGGAATTAGCTGGGAAAGGAGTTTGAGACAAGGAAGATTGATGGGGAGGATTATTTTGAACGAGAAGGGAATGATAAAAGGGAAGGGAATCGATCTCTTGCAGGTGACGGCTGATGAGAAGCGTTTTACATTTGATCGCCGGCAATTGTAGTTTAAGTCCGCCTTGCTCTCTGCTACGCGCCAACTGCTGCATTGGAATTCGGGCAGGCAGCCCTCGAAACAAGAACATGCCCATCATCGACGTCAACTTTGCCGTGTGAGCACATTGCGGTGGGATCACGGACGAAAGGTACCAAATCTTCGCTGTTATGAAGGTGTTCAGTAGTACAACCTTTTGCTGCAGGTTGAGTGCACGCGTGCTATGCAACCATATAAGTTGCGAGGTCCTAGACACCAATGCATCCCAGTTCAACTTCACCATCAGCCGCACTGAGTTGGTGAAAATAACGCCCAACACCTTCACGTTCTCCTTCGTCTGCAGATTCGGTACCGTCAGAGGTTCCCCATTGATGAAACCTACGTCAATAGCCACTGTTTTCTGCCGATTTAGTTTCACCCCAGCCACGCTTCTGAAATCATCGAACAGCTGAAAGATCCGTTCGATCGTTTCTGTTGATGTTACCATCACAGTAATATCATCAGCGTATGCTACGCAGAGCTCATCCCCGCACACACGTTCTATTCGACTGAGCAAGGGATGTAAATATAGTACGAAGAGCAACATCGACAAAGGGTCTCCCTGACGAACCGACCTCTCTATGCGGAAGCGCTCAGAGAGATGCCCATTCACCATCACACGTGATGATGAGGAATCAGCTATCCGCGCAAGCCCACCGACGAAATCTGAGTTGATACCCAGTGACCGGAGAGTACGATGCAGGAACTCATGAGAGACCCGATCGAATGCTTGAGCAAGGTCAAAAGAGATTAATTTTGCTTTCTCTTTTCTCGCAATCAGCTGTGCCAAGCGATCCTTGAGCGACAGTGTTGCTTGAAAAATAGATTTGTCGGTGTTACAACATTTTTTGCGCAGTGCTCAGAACGCGATGGTTGCGTAGCATAGGTTCTGGACGGGCCTTCATCACACGGGAGAGGATTTTGGTAGTCTACGTTGAGCAGACTGATCGGTCGGTATGCACTTGCTGTTCCATCTTCTCTGCCACATCATTTCAAGTATTCCCGAACATGGCTGAAGTAAGAAGCCAAAAGGCTAAACGGCAGAAATCCTACAGAGTTGAGGGCATTCGTTCGAGAAAAGGCATTTGCATGATCGATTACGAGAAGTTATGGTTCTCTCGTCAATGATTCGTCCAAACGAATGACTTTTATTCGTCTTCACGGTAGAACCAAGTTGAAATTGAATGAGTTCAGTGTGCGTCTATGTACATTCACTGCTTTTCGGAACGAATGAATGATCGAAGTAAAGGCAGCACAAAGCAAGTTGACTCATCTTGCAGCAAGAGATTCATGAAGGCAAATTTGTGTTTACTTCATGTCACTAAGAACAATGCGTGATGACTAATATTTTAACTCAGTCAGAGTGCAATTTGAGATCTGAATATGATATTTTAACGCTCTGGCTCAGAACGCGATGGTTGCGTAGCATAGGTTCTAGCACGGGCCTTCATCACACGGGAGAGGATTTTGTAGTCTACGTTGAGCAAACTGATCGGTCGGTATGCACGCTGTTCCATCTCTTCCCGTCTTTTTCACGAGCACGATTGATGCCATCGGAGAACTGCGGTGGGAGCTCATTCGTCATGGCTTCATTCATAACGAAATATAGCTCTCTGTAAATGACGTCAAATGGAACTGTCTTTCATGTATTGACTGTCCTTTTTTTCACGGCAAAAGTTACTCAGTTTGCGTAAAAGTGAGAACAACTCATCAGTCTGCCAGATCAGTATTCCACTTTATATGGATTGATTAGCTTATGCGTTGAAACATGGACTGCAATTCTCAAATGACAGTAGAGGCAGAAGTTAGATGCGTGTAGGTAGAACTCCACCGGCAGACCGTCAGTGCCCGGTGATTTTCTCTTCTGCGACGTTCGGATGGCATTTTTCAAGTCGTCGATGGTGATCTCTTCCATTAGAGCTGCGTTGGCTTCGTCGTTTTCGGGTATGGCTCTCTCACAATCAAAACGCTCTTCTCCAATCTGTCTCGTTTCCTCCGCTGCGTACAGGTCCCTGTAGTAATGAAACATATGCTGCTCGATCGCAGCAGCACCTTGGATTTGTTCACCTCGCTCATTTTGCAGACTTGTTATGATTGTTTTTTTTCCGTCTCCGGTCACCTAGCTGGAAAGTTGATAGGCTCTCCCCTGCTACAAACGTCTCATTTATGCGGACGAAGTTTTGCGCAAACTGCCGTTGCAACGTGAGCATTTTAGCTTTCACGCGATTGATGGTCACCAGCATGGCGGGATTGTGAAAGTAGTCATCATACGCGAGACGCAGCTGTTCGTAGAGCCGTTGATGTTTAGTGTTAAAGATTCTGAAGGTTTCACTCGACTTCCAACGGAAAAATGATTTTATTTTTGGTTTTGCGCATGAAATCCACCACGCCATCCAGGTGGGAAAATATCTCCGCTGGCGGGTCCAATACTGCCAACGAAGCTGAAATTCTTCAATGTTGTCGGCAGTTAAGAGGTGAGGACGGAGGGACCAGAAACCGCGTCCTTGCTCGCGGCCAAGGTGGGGAAGGCAAATTCGCACTGTAAGGGCCTTGTGGTCTGTAAAGTAGCAAACATGCGTGGCAGCACTCCGCAGATGTTCGCAAAGCCCAGCGCTTACATAAATGCGGTCGAGTCTGGATGCCGCATTGTGGGTGACGTAAGTAGGTGCGGGGGTTCTGGGGTACAGCTTCACCCAAACGTCGTGAAGTTGCAACTGCTGTACGGCTGCTTGTAGCGCTGGACTTGTATTGGCACTCGTGGAGTCGCTCGGACGTAGCACACAGTTGAAATCACCGGCAAGGATGACGTGTTGCGTGTTGTGGCGAAGGTAGTAAGCGATCGTGCCGTTGAAAAATCGCTCTCTCTCCGCGCGAAAGGCTGTCCCCGAAGGTGCGTAAATATTGCATAGCGTGATATTCTGCACTCTCACAGCGATAAGTCGGCCATCCAGACTCCGCTCCAGGTGCGAGAACTGTATGTGATCTTTAAGTGCGATTGCCGTTCCCCTTCTTGCTTGATCTACATTACAGACAACGTTGTAGCCAGGGAGTGAGAGCTGCTCGTTCTCAACCTCCTGCAGGAACACGATGTCGAGATCTAGTGTCCGTAGAAGCGTTCGAAGGGCGTCAATTTTCGTTGCGTTCGTGATGTTGTTGATGTTGATGGATGCGAGATTGTAGCTAGTGAACTCATCCATTATGACGATTGCATACCACCATCTCGTTCGTCATAGTCCTCTTCCACGCGAGGCTTCTTGCCTGATGCTCGCGTGCGGTGTTGCCTTCTGTTGGTATTTGAGCCGACAGACGAGTCTGTATCGGTACCATCGGATTTGCCACTAGCAGTTTTGCGAACCACTCCGCTGCTAGCAGGGGGCTGATGACCTGTAGAGGGGGTCAACAACCCGCTGTCCGGTACCAGCGCCGAGGTAGAGGCTAACGTGGGGAAGTTTTGTTCGGTCATGGCTGGCGGTGCCAACAGCTGTTGCCGGTGGGGAATTGATTTCGGTGGTGGCATTTTATCCGATTTAGCCGAGTTCGCTACGGACAGAGCCGGCGTGGCATCTTTCGGTGTTTGTTTAGTTTGGTTTAGACCTGAAGCGGTTTGAATTGTGTTTATTTTTTCGGACTTTTTTCGATTTCCGTCGTTTTTTGCGACGGCGATCGTTTGGCTGCATCGGCATACGACTTCTGTACGAGCAGCTTCTTGTTTTGAGCGCACGTCGCACCGATGTGAACATATTCGCGGCAGTGACGGCATGTTTGCAGTTGCCCGTAATACGATACGTTTGTCACTTCGCCGTCGATGGTGACCCATGACTCGATGTTCCGTTTCACCGACATCTTTGCAATGCGAACGCCAGTCGAAATGCCGGGGAAATCGATCTCGGCTCCGCATCGTTGTTCTCGCACTGAGATGACATCGCCATACCGTGCGAGGAAATCGATAATTTTCCGGTCCGACACATCGGAAAGGTCGGTCAGCCTCACTTCCACTGCTCCATCCTCCAGCGTGATCCTGAGTGGGAATTGTTTTCCGTCCACAGAAATCTCGTGCTTGCTGTCGTGTTCTTCGCACACTCGTTGCGCCAACGCTTGGTCAACAACTTTCACGAACGAAACACCGAGAGTCTGCTGTTTTGAATCTGTAGCACTTCACCTTGCTTCAGACCGAGAACGGTCGCACAGAATTTGTGGACTTTGGCAAGGTCCGGTTTTTTTGGCACTTTCGAAAAGTCTATTCTAAAAGTGTTTTCACGACGGCCCATCGCGGAGTCGTTTGGACGCGTAGCGACACGGAAAAACGGCTCGACGATGAGCAGGATTCGAGAAAGACACAGTAGCCACTGGTAAATAGCGTGATTTCGACTTCCACGGAACGATAGCAAAAGCGTCTGTTCAGCTCGGAAGTTGAGCACTCACTGAATGTTCCAAAATCGTCAATGCACAATACACTGCAAAATGATCTCAGATTCCAAGCTTTCAAGAAACGTAAGGTTCATGGAGTTTCGGAATCTTCCAAGCAGAAAATACTCGAAAGAGCAAGTCTGCTTTTGTCGCGGCACGGTGGGGAAGAATTTATCTCTTTCGACGAAAAGTTATTCGTCTTGCAACAATCCTACGATGTCCAGAACGACAGATTATGGTCTCTCTCTTCGAGAACTGTTCCAGAGAGTGATAGGAATATTCCACGGTTCCAAAGTGCTGCGTCAGTGATGGTTTGAGGAGGAATTTGCAAGCGAGGCAAATTACCACTGGTTTTCATCAAAAAGGCGTTAAAGTGAATGCCGTATATTATAAAACGGAAGTTTTGGAAAAAGTTGTCAAGCCATATGTACAAGAGATGTTTGGAGATGATCACTGTGTGTTTCGGCAGGACAAAGTGCCATCGCTTACTGCTTGGAAAATTTGACCGACTTTTTGGACAAGAATGAATGGCCTCCCAGTTCACCAGATCTCAATCCCTTGGATTATTTCGTATGGTCATACATGCTGGCGAAGGTGAATGACAACAGGGTGTCTAATATGAACAAATTCAAAACCGTAATCAAACAAATTTGGGGCAAAATCAATGATCGCCTGTGACGGTTTCGAAATACGTCTGGAGCTGGTCAAGAAAGTTAAAGGCGGTGTTTTTCCAAAACATACTGTAGTTGATCAGTATTATATTGCAATATAATGGGTAAAGTTATCAGTAGAATCTGGATTATCGATTTGAAATAAATAGTGTTGTTTATATTGAACACGATGTACACACATATTTCACTACTGGATGTAAGTGACCACGTAGAACTTTTGCGAATGCGTTTGTTTACAAACTTACAGAAATTTTAAAAAATTTCAGCCACTGAGATTCGAACAATGCACCTTAAAATCGAAGGGCTATCCGGTACATGCAGTTGAATAGGCTAGAAGGGGTATGAGAACCACTCATTGTACAATAAACCTGTTCCTGTTCACCTTCTCAAACTAGCGTCACATGCTATGTGTGAAATCACGAGTGGCACGATTTTCAGGAAGTCTGTCCAACTATTTGGCTTCACCGACATAGCACGTAACTTTGAGACGATGGCGGACACGTACATCAGACTTAAAGCTGAAACATGTAGGATTGGGCTTGTGATTAATGCGTTGAAAACAAAATACATGAAGGGAAGAGGCTCACGAGAAGACAATGTTAGCCTCTTACCACGACTTCAGATCAACGGTGCTGAAATTGCATTAGTTGCTGGGAGAACCTCCCATCGTACACATCGCTAAAATCGGTCGACTACGATGGGTTGGGCATGTCGTAAGAATGTCGCACGGCAGCCCTGTTAAAATGGTTCTCGAAAACGAACCAAGAAGAAGGTGGATCGATCAAGTAGAAGGTGACCTGCGGACTCTCTGCAGACAGCGAGGCTGGCGAGGTACAGCCATGGACCGATTACAATGGAGATAACGTCTGTGTACAGTAGAGGCCATACCGGCCATGGTCTGATTGCTAAGTTGGTAAGCTATGTGTGAAATTAAAGGCTTGCCTGTATACCCAGGTAACCAATAAGCAGTTTCAAAGCGTCTTCACGGCAGCATATCAAGCAGTTTAGACACCTTAAATGCAACATAAATGCTACTTTTGGCCCAATATGTGGCAGCTTTAGTGCAATGCTATGGTAATGCTTCATCAATGCTATTTTGCATTCAAAATGCTTATTACTGGCTACAAGCGATTAAATAGCATTTGAAATCCAGCTTTACAATGGACAGCATTCCAGATGCAGATATAATGCTAATATAATGCTTGCAGCATCAGAAATGCAGATTTAGGGTTGATTTACTGCATATTCTAATGCTTATTGGTTACCTGGGTAGGTTGAGAGAAAACATATATCATTAACCTGTGATTCTTTAACCTTAATTCTAACTGAGAAAGATGAGCAGTTTATCTCATATTCAATGTGAGACATTTTAGATTTGCGTGTAGTCTGCATTAGATATTAAAGTGCCAAATAGACTTTTTTAATTTCCAAAATGAATAGTGCTCAAAAGCTTTGTCAGCTTAAAAAAAGTCCCCATGTCCCCATTAGTTCAATAGGACTTCGGACTTAAGTCAAAGTTAATTTTTTGACCCATGAAAAATTTTACAAGGGAGGGGTTTCCGAAATCGAAATTTTTAATTTGAAGCCAAATGTCTTAGAAATTCATGCAACGTCGAGATCTGCTGCTATCACAAAACAACTTATTTGAAAAAAAAAACCGTACCTTCTGGGACAATTTTCAAGTTAGGCGAGTGAATTGAATTTGAAATAAAGGATTTGAATCAAGGCTGGGTCACTTTAAGTGTGTCTACAAGCGTTGCAATTTTCTGGGTGTTCCCAATAGGTGCCGTTGTGTTGAGAGCCCAATTTTTCCTGGCAATCAGGCTACGCATTTTGGAAAGGTTGCTGGTTTTCTATTTCTAAAAGCTCAACTGTCAAAAGTATTCCTCATTGTTCCACGCATGTGGTACGTATTGAAAATCGAAGCTCCACAGTTATGTAACCTATTCGTCTAGTGTGTAAGTCATCGTGGCTGGCATAGTGTTCTTAGCGACTTACCTCTGATGTGAATTGAATAGCTGAGATATTAAAAGAAATAAAGAAGGATTTTAATCTGTGATATTTTATTGCGGTGGCTCACTTGTATTCCATTAAGATGGTCAATTTTGTCAAAAAAATAAATATCTAAGTTTGAATTAGATACTGAAAGTATTATTTTAACATCTCTTCTTTTACCGTCGGCCATTGTAGGGTGACTTAGTTGATGTTTTATTATGGTGGTCCTTTAAAACAATTGAGAACTGTAATGAAACAGGGAAGACAATAGTATTAATACATCTTCTGTGACATCGTAGGTCATTGTGAACATTTAATATGTGATATTCCATCAGGGTAGTCAAATCTTTTCCGTCGAAATCGAAATCGTCATAAAATAATAAAAACAAATAAAAAAAATGAGAACTTGAATAGGATATTGAGGACAAATGTATTTAAACATCTCTTATGTCATCGTTGATCACTGGTAACTTATAATATGTGATATTTAATTCGGGCGATTTCCTCACTTTGCATTAGGGTGGCCCTATCAGCTCGAATTTTAAAACAAAACAAAATATTTTCAACAAATCTAGCTGAATTTTGACTGAAAAGCTGGCCAAAAATGTTGCAGCCCTTTTTGTGTGTGAGGAATGTGACGATTATGTATGAAAACTAGTATTGTGTCTTAAAGGAAGAACTTTGCTTTTAGAGTTACATTGTAATCTTGATGTTTCATCCTGGAAGCTTTCTATGTTTCTACTGATGCTACAACATGTAATAGTTTTCGTGCAAATTGCGCAAGAATGAGAGAAAGTGAGAAAGAAAGAGAACAAAATAAGTTGAAAAGAAAGAAGTGTCTCTGTTATGCTTTTGATTCATTTAAATTTTAGGTTTTCTTTTTACCACTTTATTTTACCACCTTAACTTGACTACCCTAACACCTTCTCTACCACCATAATTGTTATTTATCAAACAATAACGCCAATTATGCCACATTGCAAACTGTCTTTGATTTTATCTTCGAAATCTGCCGTCGTGGTGTCTGCATGTTGAGGAACAATATTTGGTTCTGAAATCTGTTGTAATCTCAAATCACAAAACAAAATTAGTTACAGTACAGGGTGCGGCAGAAAAAAAATGCGAAAATTTGTTCTATTTCTTTCAAATCCCATTTTCAACTAATTCAAGCAATAATAGCAACATTTTAGAGTGCAGTTATCTTTATAAAGTTCTTTAAACAAATTTATTCAATGTGTTCTCCATTTTTATTAATAACATCCTCGAGCCGACCCCGAAAGCCAGAGCATGCCTTTCGGACGTAGTCCTCCGACATTGACTGCCATGTGCGTGGTGTGGCTCAAACCCTCTAGCCATGTGCGTGTTATGGTTGACTTCAGGGTTTTCACACTAGGGTGTGATGTTTTGCAGGCTCGTGCTTCAACATATGCCCCAATCAAATAATCCAACGGATTGAGATCTGGACTGCTAGGGGGCCACAAATCCTTCGGCCAAAACTTCATGTTATCGTTCAACCATTGTTGGGTTCGATTGTACGTGTGACAAGGCGCCCCATCCTACTGTAGGACAACGTTTTGGTCCTTGGAGAAGTTGGCCTTCACCCAGGGAAGCACTTGGTCCTTTAAAATACCAATATACACTTCGGTATTGATTTTAACTCCAGCATCAATGAAAACAGGCCGCATTTTCAAACCGTTGGACACCACCGAGCTAAACATCATGACGCCAGCCGAATGTTTGGTTTGAAATTTGAATTTCCCTTTTTCCGGAACGTTCTTCATTTTCTGCGGTGAAATGAACCAGTCGGCTGTTGGCCACAGCATCGATGTTGAAAAGCTTTTTGTCGGAGAACAAGATTATCATTTTTTCCTTCTTCAACAAGGAAAGCAATCTAATGGAACGAGTCACTCGTAGTTCCTTGACCCGGTCTGTAATCAAGTGGCGTTTCACTCTGGCTCTGGAAGATGCATGCAGGTCTTCTTTGATGACTCTCTGCATAAATTTCTCCGAAATATTGGCTTCCTTTGCAAGTTTTCTTATGGAACGCACCGGGTTGCGAGCAAGTTTTGCACGGATCGATTTGATCGATGAAATTAAACATAAACAAATACACTTTTGACAGAAATTAGTCACTAGCTACACGAATTAACCCAAGACTCAAGTTTGAACATTTTCGCATTATTTTCTGCCGCACCCTGTATTTTCGATATAATCGTACATTGATCAACTTATTCCACTCAATTTAATTGAAGTGATCAATTTTCACAATCTCACCCATTATTGCCAGCTAAAACTTTAATTGATTTTGAATTGCTTCTCGTTTTCAAAAGTCGTTTGTGCCTGCTTCATGTTCCACTTGATGATGGCCCAATTTTTCCCGATTGTTCTGGAAGTCTTCTTATTCTTAAACACCACTTGCCGGTATACCATACTACGGCCTTTTTATAGTAACCGAAGGAGGCCAAATCCAGCCCAAAAAGGACAAATCAATCGTGTTGCTTCAGGACACAAACTAGCCTGTCAAACAAAATATTTGTTTGAAAATGTCTACCGTTTCTTAGGTTTGAAAATGTCTGCCGCCATTCCCGTTTGCATTCTGCTTTACGTTAGTTTCGTCACTGATAACCACGCAATCAAACTCCGTCGGCATCGTCGTTTTTTTGCTTTTGAGCTCATATTTAGGTCCTCCCTTAACTCAGTCGGTAAAGGCGCTGCTACAAAGTAACACCATGCTGGAGGTGGCTGTGTTCGATTCCCAGTTTGGTCTAGGATATTTTTTGTTAAGGAGAATTTTTCGACTCCCTGGACATAGGGGTATGATTGCACTTGCCACACAATCATACTCATGCAAAAATGGTACATGGCATCGAAAGCTCTCAGTTCCTAACTGTGGAAATGCATTCAGAACATTAAGTTAAGAGCAAGCTATAAGCTAATTGAGGAAGCAATACGGTTAAGGCCGACTATTCTCGATTCTGTTGAGGGAATTTTTTGGGTGGGAAATTTTCTCGACTTTTCTGGGTTTTGAGGTTCATTGTGCTTGCCACACATTATGCAATTTCAAGCATTGGCGAATGCTCTCAATTAATAGCTGTGGAAATGCAATTGGAACACTCAGTTGAAAGCAAGCAATAAGCTTAATTTAGATGGATTAAGTATGAAGATGAACTTTCGTGTAAGTCGGCTTCCTGGTTTGCTTTTAAGCTCGATGCATAAAGATTGGACTCGCAAAAAATGCGACACTTTGTTTTTGGTGTAACTTTTTATCGCGTAGGTAAAAATTAATGAAATTTTGGGTAATACTAGTTTAGAGTGTTATGTTTATGTGTTTATCGCGATCTGTCAAGTTCTTTTCAAGATGCATTCGAAAAAAGAAGAGCTACGCCAGCAAATCCCGAGCGCAGTGATCGATAATCTTGGCCAGTCGCACAGATGGATCGGTAAAAGGTTTGGAATCCACCATTCCACCGTGTCCCGCGTTGTGAAGATGTTCCAGGAGACGAAGACCATCGAACGGTGCGCTGGAAGTGGCCGAAACCCAAAAACAGAATACCCAGAGAAGGCGCGGAAGCTAAGGCAGTACTTTAAGAATAACCCGAACGTTTCCACACGAGACGTGGCTGAAAAGATCAAATCAATGAAGCGGGATGGGCTACGTGTTTTTAAGGTCAGGAAGACGCCAAACGGGACTGACAAGCAAAACACGGTGGCCAAATCGCGTGCGCGGAAGCTGTTCCGTGAGTGGCTGGTCAAGCCAGGCTGTCTCGTCATGGACGACGAGACATATATGAGCTTTCGAAGCTTTGCTTTGGTTAAAGCCCAAAAAGTCTCGATTGGCCATGCCTTCGGGCAGTTCGGCTGATTCATGTCTTTTGGCACGAGACATACATTTTGACTTTTGTACCATTCTATAGTGTTCTTTGCGTAATGATATGACGCCAAATCAGACCAAAACACTACTTGACCTTTGTGCTGTCTGATCATCGGCAAAAATCGCTTCTGGAGACATTCCTTAACGTATTTCTGAGTGTTCATCGTCTCCATTGTGAGATACGGACTAGATATTTTACCACACTCGCAAATTGCAAGCCTTCATACCAAATTTTTCGATAAAAATTGCCTTCTCCGTTTCGGGGATGTCTTTGCCTTCGCTTACAGTATGGAATTGTGGTCCGGGAAGCGTTTTGTAATCTAGTTTCACATACGTTTCATCGTCCATTATAATACACCCAGAAATTCTACACAATAACGAATCGTCGAATTTGCGGGCCCGTGGTATCACCGACGCGGCCTGTTTTGGGTTTTTTCTGCTTCCGGTATGTTTTTGCCCAAGTATTTCTTTGGTACGCATGACGTTACTCGACGAAGTCCCTAGTTTTTTTGCAACATCCCGAACGGAAGTCGAAGGTTTTCGCTTGTAGGCATCCCTGATTTTTTTATCGATATCCGGAATAACAGGTCCGGATTTCCGACCACTCTTCGGCGCATCTTCAAACGTACACTGTTCTCTATATTTAAGAATTACAGATCGTACCGCTCCGACGCTTGCACCCACTTCCTTGGCAAATTTTCTTAAGGAGAGTCCGCTCACAGTGCACCATTTGTGCACGATACTTTTACGTTGTTCCTGAGTAAGACCGCGCATTTTGATAGGTAACACAAAACTGAGCACTTTTTTGATGCTATGTCATTCAGAAATGTACAAACAAAAGTACGCAGCAAAAACATGTTGAAATATTTCATCATATTCAAAGTGACCGTTAAAATAAGGTGTGACTTAGATAAGTATATTGAAATTCATTGCGTCGCTTGAAAGCAGTGAAAACAAATAACGCCTTCCAAAACTGATTAATAAATTAAGAAAAATTGGACGTTGTTTATATTTTTGCACACCTCTATTGCAATTACGAACTCTTCTCATTAGGCTATGATAATCAGACACAAATTGCGGATTCGATTTAGGATTATCATTAACTCTCTGACTGTCCGTGGTCAGAAACTGGTCAATATGTCAGTGGTTGATTCGTCGTTCAGTTATCTTGCACTTGGTGCTCACTAGAACGTATGGGTGAAAAAAAAGGTTGTGCAGCCTAATTTGTTGAATTTACAGTATTTTTAATTGCACTAAAAGTGTTGAATTGACAAAGTTTGTTGATGTTGTGAATAACATTAAAATTATTAAAATAAAGAGGAAAGAATGAACCTACCTTCTATCACTCATAACTAAGGGCATGACATCAACAAAAGCTTCAAATGATAGTAGTAATCCTCGAGCCGTTAAGTAATCTTAACAACCACTTTAAAGTTGTGCCTTTGCCGCTGCAAGCACACATGAACAAAGTTCAAATCTATTTCACACCATATGCCAATAGCTAAAAGCAACTGTCTCCAAAAGCAGAGCAGTGCACCTTTGCTTGTATGTATCTATCTAGTACGGCAGCGGAATCTCTCTAGTCACATACTGCACAGCACGACCCAAAACGAGAAAAGTCCTCACCGACAGTTAAAGAGCCAGCGCTCATTGCCCTCTCGTGTCTACTCACATATGAACAACCGTTGTGCCAAGGAAATGTACAGCTCTGAACGTCATCAACGGGCAGAAGCCAAAAGGAAAAGTTCTCACGTTCCAGTAATTAAAGTATATTAAAACAACACAAAACTTGCCAAAATTCAACCTCCCTCTCCTCTGTTCTCTGATTCCGGCGATGCAGGTCATGTGTGCATTTGTACGATACAAGCGATATGTATGTACCAGGCAACAGTTTAGTCAGCATCTCCTTCTGTGAAATTGCAATGTGCCGAATTGTTTTGAAGCAGCTGTGGATATTCGAAATTTAATTAGAGAAACAGTGTTCGGTCAACTATTGAACAAGATTACGACTGATGTTGACCTTGTTCCACCCTTGTTATGTATAACTAGTCATAAGACTAATAATCGGTTTGGTTTGAAGTTTAAATGGTTAGGAGGCTAAAAAGCATAAGTAGGCAAAATTGTAAAGAAAATATTTTGATGTTTATGTGTTAGTCGTATTCTGAAGATATACTAATAGGATCCTTAATTGATACTTCAATCACATTTATATTTCTATGCATTTGATTTTCACAGACTGGACGATAGTAGAATATTGAAAAAAACATTTACGAATAATGCATGACATTCATGATAAAACATTAGAAAACAATATAAGAGCAGTTCCATAGCGATACGCAAATCGTATTATCTTTGTATTCTTTGATGTGTTAGGAATTTAGCATAAACGTTCCTTATGAGTTTGGTCACTTGACATCACAATTCGGTACCAAAATTTGGCATCATCAGTTAATAATTTTTATATCTTTATAATCTTTTGAGAAGGGCGTATAGCAAAATGACTGGTTTGACTAAACAAAATTATAGCTCGAGAATGATTTGCTTGATCAATTTGACGTCTTCAGCAAAGTAATTGATAATGGAAAAAACTATACAGAAAAAGAAAGTACACTGTAAAAAAACCTATTTAAATATTTATAAAAACAATACATTTAGAAAAAAATCTTCCGATAAAAGAAAACGGATTGCGCACAAACGGTGCACCGTCAGTGATATTACAAACAGAAAACCAGCAATGAAAGAAGCTGTGAGCGTCGAAGCAGTTTAAACCGCATTACGGATTCCCCGAGACGGGGTAGAAAACTCGCTCCCTCTGATCCCACAATCAATAGAACGGTAGAGGACAATTTCAAGCGTTATCCTTCAGCATCTGTCCGTGATGTTGGGAAAAAGCTAAGAACTTCGGTGACTAATGTTATGCATGCCAAAGAGAGAATGGGCATGAAGACGCGTTGGAAGCAAAACCAGCCAAAACGAAGCACCAAACAGGCTGAATCTGTCAAACCAAGGCCTTCGAAAGCTGTACGACAAATTGCTGATCAATAAATCGGCCTAAGTTATCATGGACGATGAAAACTAGATAAAATTTGATTATAAAAAGTACAAAAGGAACAATGTCGTATTTGTACCAAAGGAGCTGAATCCACCAAACTGCCCTGAGATTCGCACTCATCAAAACTTTCTGGGCTTTGACGAAGGTGAAGAAATGGGAAGAAGGAAAGAAAACATTGTTATTTACTATTTTGGAGAATAAAATAATCGAAAATCACAGTATGGTCTTTTTTATTTGAGAGAAAAAACTGTATTTATATTTTTTGGAATAGTCTATAATTTCTAGAAAATAAAGCGCAGTAAATATCTTTTAAAAATACATCAGACATTATATCGATTCAACCAAGTTCGCCAAAGATAAGTATGAATTTAAAATTTTAATTATGGAACTTCAGTAGACTTTGTTTTAAGTTTTTCTGTAAAGCTAAAACATGACGTTCTATTAGGTACACATAGTACCTCAAACATACCAAACAGTACGTTCAAGCATATTTTGCTCATTGTCACGAGAAGAATGAGTTTTGTCTCATACGACTTTGTTCTACAAATTTCGAAATAGTGCACCTAAAATTAGCCAAGCAATAATATGTGATCGACAGAGTAAACGTTTTATTTCAAGTTTTGTTATGAAACTTACAATTATATCAATAATAATGAGTGTTTTGGAAGTTGTGTATATCCACTCCAGAGTAATGAAGAAAAGCACCGAAAGCGGGAATGCGGGAAACCGGCAAATAATGATTATAAAAAGTAAAGGACAAATGCGCATCGGTAGTTTTTTCCAGTTTTGTAAGTAATAGGCATGTGCAAGAGAGAAAGAGAGAGAGAGAGAGAAGAGAAAGAAAGAGAGAGAGAGAGAGAGAGAGAGAGAGAGAGAGAGAGAGAGAGAAAGAGAAAGAAAGAGAGCGAAAGAGATGGCTCAAATCGGTCTTCAAACTCGATGTTTACACATATTTTGTATTCACCTGAAACAAACTTCTTTTGAGTGGCTCTAACAGCATCCTTACTGTTGGTTTAAATATGTCCTCAAACTCGATGTCTTAGCATATTGTTAGATTGTGCTGGAGAAAACTATTCACACTTGTGAGTGGCCACAACAGCATCCTTACTGCTGCTTGAAATTGGTCCGTAAACTCGATGTTTAAACATATTTTTGTATTCTGCTGAAGTGAACCACCTACACTTGTAAGTTGCCCCAAAAGCATCCTTGCTGTTGGTTTAAATCGGTTCTCAAACTCGATGTTTCAGAATATGTTTGTATTCTGCTGAAGTGAACCACCCACACTTGTGAGTGGCCCCAACTAGGAAGATATTTAGGATTTCAAAACATTAATTAGCGTACTTTACGCAATAAAAACATAATAAGTATTGTGGATATGAATCCTAGAGGGTTTGAGCTGTTTAGTGGAATACCTGTAACTAGAAATTAGAAGAAGAATTAGTATCTTCCATTTAATTCCAACTACCTTTGCTTATCTTCGACAGATACGCGTATTTTGTCTACAATGTGCAGACTTCTTCAGTGTCTCGTACTAATAACTCGACTGGAGTTGTACATAGTCTACGTTTCCTTCTTAGTTCTTTGCTTTATGATATTCCGCCACACTCTTCTTCATGTGAAGATTGAATATTCGTTTGCGGTGTAAAATACTTCATGTTTTCATAAAGGTGACATTAATGTAAGCACACAAAAGTATTCAGTGCAGTTCGTAAATAAAAAGTCTTAGGATGCATTTTGCTGAGTTTTTATATGAATAATTTGATGTAAGCCAAAATATGAAATTTTGCTGAATAGAAATACCGTAAATTCGGGTGAAATTAATCACTTTTGCCAATTCTTTTGGAATACGGTAGAAGAATATTTTAGTAGGCAATTCAATTTTGAAATAAGTACTGTTGTGTGTTACTAGCCGCCAATAATAGTTTAACCACTTATGAGAGAAATATTTATAAAGCACAACTAGTTTATTTCATTGTAATACCAATATTCAATTCGAGGTGAAATTGATCACTTAAACATCAAGACGACATTATGGATAAACTTTGTTCTTTTGATTTGTCTTAATTTATTTTCCGTCGGTCTATTTTCGGCCCGAGTCCACACACCAACACTAGGGAGATGACTTAGCATGTCCTACAGATTGAATCCATCAACTGTGGACAATTTGGTGGATTACAATTCTGGGAACGTATATAACGTTATTATGCTCATACCAAGTGATTGTATCTTTAATGTAATCACAGCTGACAAAGTCTGGCCAAACAAGGATTGAATCGCATGTCTTCTCAAGAAAGGTAAGAGCCGCTTTTTGAGGCATCCTTGCCGGTAAATCTTTTAGCCCCCAGGAACATATAGATTGCCAGACCAGATTTTGTTCAGGAGACTTGGTTTTATACTTCCCTTCAGGGGAATCTTTCCGGCTAGTTGCAGGGCAAAATTCCGTTTCCGAGAGATATTTGATTTTTTTCAAGAAGTATGTTTCGTCATCCACGACAACACAATGGAATTTGGTGAGAAGTTGTTTATAAAGTATCGGGAGTGTGTTTTTACCTATTTGAGCGTTGAATGACCTCAATCCAGCCTTAGACTTCACATTTTGCACAAAGGGGGCGACCCCGGCGTAAAGAATATGCACGCAAAAAGTAGTCAACGGGAAATTGGTGGTATTAAATGGAAAATATGAAGAAAATCAAAAAGTAAATCATTTATTTAAGACTTCAACAAAAATACAAATATAAAACATATACAGTTAAGTCAATTTGACCTGTTATATCCAAATGCCTGCACCTTTCGTTTGACACCTTCCATCAGTTTTTGCACAGTGTCATCCGTCACTAATTTTGCAAAGCTTTCTGCCAGTTACGCCTGAAGCTTTTCTCATCAATTGCTACGCTATTCGTTTTTTGAAGAATTCCTCTTGACCAGAAGCTCAATACTTTTCGATCGGACGGAGTTCTGGCGAATTTACGTGGATTGCAATAAATTGGGACAATATTTACACCATTAGCAATGTACCAATCCTTAGCCAGTTTTCCATGGTGGCAAGATGCCAGAGTCAGGCCAGAACAGCACCGAACCATTGTGTTCCTGAATGAACTGCAACAGTCGTTTATTTGAGACACTCTTTTACGTAAATTTGACCATTTAGAGTGCCAGTCTGTGATGAAGATGTCGCTTCTTAGACCGCATCCACATATTGCCTGCCATACGAGAGTATTTTTTGGGAACTTCGACAATTTTTTTGCTTAAAACGATCAGCAACATTTCCTCTTTGCAACGAGGTATAAAACTGTAGTCCCGGTATCTGCTTAAAGTCAGCTTTGCAATATGTTTCGACGTCCAATATTATGCAGTCGTATTCCTTCAGCATAGTGTCATATAATTTTCTCGATCGAGATTTTTGCGCTCTTGTTCTGGCTGTCGTTTCAAGCCTGCACTTTTCTTCACTTTCTGGACGAACGATGGAGACATTTTCACTTTTTTCGTCACATCACGAACGGAGGTATTCGGTTTCTTCTTAAATTCTTTAATCACTTTCTTCCTCTCCACGACGAAACGAGAATCATGGTTACCTCCGAAACCGACCTTTCTCTTTGCAGTTAAACGCTGCTGAAAGTTTTTAGCAATTTTAGTAACCGTCGATTTTGCGATTTTAATGATTGCTTGGCAATATCGCCGTGCGACATATCTGGATTTTCCACTCTTTGTGCAAAATTGCTTCGCGCACGCGTTCTTGATTCGACGCCATTTTAGTGAATAAAGGTTACTGTAGCCAAACGACGTCTTCATCATAGCACACATACATTAATATTCATGTAGTAGTGATCGGATTAGCAAAGCGTACACGGAGAAGACTGCATTAGGGCATTTCCGGCGACTACTTTTTGGTGTGCACATTCTTTATTGGTTAACATCCACTCATGCCAAAGTCACGAGTTCGAATCTCACCCCCGGAGAAGCTACGAAAATGCCCAAAAGTGGTGTTTGAGTGACTACGACGGGAAATGAACCAGCACGAGGCTGAAAATCTCGATAATCAAGAAAAAAAAACATTTTGCACAAAACCGGTTGACATTTTCACTTTTTTCTCAACTTAACGTTGTTGACACTTTCGGATTTGCCTGAAATGCAGCAAGGACTCTTATCTTCTTCCTTGTGTTGCTTTTTCCATGTTCACCACCATTGCCAGATTTTCTTTCGACAGTTAGATCCTCTTTATAACGTTTGATCACATCTGCAATAGTTGATTTGGACACATTTAACGAATTTGCGATGAATCGAACAGTAGAATTGGGAATTTCCAAATATTTGTTCCAGATAGATTTCCTGCGTGCTAGTTCAGACGGCGCCATCTTAAATACAGAATGCGCTTTTGTAAACAGTGT
This sequence comes from Aedes japonicus, assembly GCA_034211315.2. Classification (NCBI taxonomy): domain Eukaryota; kingdom Metazoa; phylum Arthropoda; class Insecta; order Diptera; family Culicidae; genus Aedes; species Aedes japonicus. Next base: position 25,845 of record JASCZW010004338.1, read on the forward strand.
GTGTAATTTACGTTTGTCCATGGATTGGTTATGTACATAACTTGTTTCATTCCACTTCGTAGTGTTTTGACTAAGAAACAGGATAAATCTTTTGTCCGGATTTTGGTGTGAACTGCCTTTATTATTGACATATTGAAAAAAAAAAATCGAGGCATTTTTGGGTGGAAAACACACAGATGCAAAAAGTGTGTTCATCAACATGCTTAAATTTGTTGTGCTTGATAGTTTTTAGTTATTGAGAAGTAAAGTTCTCATTTATGGCAATGGGAACTTCACCTCCAGATTTTATTGCTATGTTGCAATTACATGATCATGTCGGAATACATTAAAGATATATTTCCTGTAAATTTTCACATCACTGTCTGAGCTTTCATCCCAGCTTGATTCGGTTGCCAGAATAACGTTGAAAGAAGACTTTAAAAGTTATTGCTGAACTTTTTTCATTTTGGCTGGGCTTTTTATGCGATTGAAGTTTTGGCAATGTGTGTGTGTGTGTGTGTGTGTGTGTGTGTGTGTGTGTGTGCATGTGTGTGTGTGTGTGAGTGTGTGTGTGTGTGTGTGAGAGTGTGTGAGTTTGTGTGTGTGTGTGGTGTGTGTGTGTGTGTGTGTGTGTGTGTGTGTGTGTGTGTGTGTGTGTGTGTGCAACCTAACACCTCATTGGCACTGTCAATGGTATTATGGAAGAAATCTGGTTACAACAATCCCTCAAGTGACCATTGGAGCTGTAGCTTTAATCTGAGAGCTGGAGTGATATTCTTACTGCAGATCCAGCAACCCATTTCAGAATGTCTGGAAGGTCACGCCCATCCCGGGATTACTTGCACATACAATAAGTCCTGCATGTAAACATTACCGATATCATTTGGATAAGGGCACTGCAACACATTCCAGATTTGGAAATCTTAAATTTCCAAACCAGGCACGTATTTAGTATTATTTATAACATAGGTTAGCGTTATAAAGTTTTAATCAGATACATCTCACCAATTGACGCTTCCTTGTCACACTCTCTTTGTTCATTCGTAAACATAAAAGTTCTCGACGTTGCCTCGTAATTAATTTTATGCACTCCCGACAAAAAAGCGCAAAAATTAACGAGGCCAAACCGCTCGTTATATATGGGTCATTCCATATCAAGTGACCGGAGAAATGCATCGACCCTCTTCGATTCGAACCAAAATTGGCTGATATACTAGTTCTAGGCTATTAATCAATAATCCAAAGTTTAGACCAATCGGTAAACCCTCGGCCCATGGGCACTCTAATTTTTTGAGATTTTTGAAAAGTCAATATATTGTTTATTGAATATCTCGATGAATAAAAAAATACAAACAATGTTAAATACTTTTCTTGAAGGAAATTAAATTTGCTACCAAATAAATATTTTGATATTTTTTACAGTGTTGCCAACATTTTAATTTCTGTGGTTGAAATATTAAATTGCGTTTTTCTCAAAATGTCCTCACTTTTTTCAATGTTTATGGCTCCAATGTGTTTAGCAGACTTTTTACATAAGAAACACTTTTCGAGACAAAACAATTTGCTCCGTCATGAAGATATTGATTTTAAACATTTCATGTCTTAAGAATTTGTTTATTCTACCCACTCTTATATAATCTGTTATATTTCATCAAGGCAGATCTAACAAAAAAGCACCGCTTAAACTAGAAAAAAAAATAGCAATTTTACATGGTCTACTGATTTCGGTGGCCTACTAGAAGAATTTCGGTGCTCTGAGAGGTTAGTGCGGACCATGAAAAATGTGCATTAAAGAGAAATTATGTTCCTCTAACCCCAAGAAAGGTCTTCGTGTTTCATGAAACATAGTGCAGAAAGTAAAAACGTTTTACCGTGAGGCCAGTTGCCATTATCAGATTTATTCGGCACTGCCAGACTTTTATCGGCAAAAGACAAAAAGAGAAACCCTGCATAATGCCATAATTTTTGAAATTAGAACAGATTAAAAATGCGTCATTCAATCGTACTCCACTAAAGAAGTTAAGTGATCTGCGTGACTAAAGTCCTCGTCCACGCGAGAAACGATTCGCAGCAATTTTGATGCAGATAAAAGTCCGTCAACATGTTGGCGTTGGTCCGGGCCAGTGTGAATTCCACGCTTGACTTTCACTGTTGCTGAAGAATGCGGTAGCGCGTTGAGTCAAAAAACGACCCATTTTGGGACAACATTTGTAAGGGGAAGCGCATCAACATTTGTAAAACCTTTTGACGCGCAACCGCTAGTTCAGGTGTACACAAATCCGTGTGAAGCGCAGATTTCGCCAGATTTTTGTTGTAAGACATGCCACAGATATTTTTTCAAAAATCTAATGGTAAGCTGCCGTAAGGCAGACGTAGAAAGTAAAGAACTGGCTGCGTGAAGAAGGCGCGTTAAAAGTGTTTCGGGAGGAACATCTCGTATCCTGAAGCTAGAAGCGATTAGTGCTGGCGAGACCTGCTGAAACACTCTGCTGCGCCTGCCAGAGTGAAGAAGCCGCATTTAGTTAGGAAGCAGGGACTATGTGCAGCCAGCAACGAGGATAGTTTCTACCAGTTACCACACTTGGGACAACTTGACCGAGAAGTTCTCTGGTTGTAGCCGACATTTTTGGAAAACTTTTTTCGTTTGTTTTTCAGCTATTACATGAACATTTCTCCTCCGCTTTCAACTGACTGTAAAGATAGATGTGACTAAGGATAGTGAGCAATCATGGTTTTAAAACATTTGCAAACATTTGAAATAATGTTCACTCCCAGCAGTAGATCTAAAGAAGAGTATTTTATTAACGCTAACACTCACGCAAACTTTTCATTTGCTTTTTGGGATAGTGTACAAGGGAGTACAACAATTCTCAAGCAACCGTTCACCCATTGCTGCCTATTTCTCAACGAAAATATGTTCCATTGAATTGTGTTATCATTTTGGATACCTTGGATCACAACACAGCAACCTTTACGCTTTCCAGAAGAAATTCATAGAATTCCTTAAATCTCAGCTGACTAAGCTGACAAAAATGATTAGTTCTCTGACGGTGCGGGTTCACAGTACAAAAATAGGTTTAACATCTGAATTTACTGTACCATCGAGAAAACTGTTGGCGTTCCAGCTGAATGGCACTTTTACAACGGCATACGGTAAAGGTCTAAGCAATGGATTAGGTGGAACTCTAAAGCGATTGGCAACGAGAGCTAGTCTTCAAAGAAACCGCCATATACAAACTCCAAATGATGATGATTGGGCACGCTGCAATTGCAACTTGAATGTGAAATTTGTGGCATCAACGGCAGTGAAAGAAGCAAAAATCATCATTTGGCGGTCAGATTTGCTAACGTACACGATTTCGCGCTCGGGAAACGGGTACCATTTCTTGATCTGGTTTGATTGGAGCCGAAAGAAGAAACAGATTTCTAAAAAATAGGAAATCTGTAAACCTGTTCTTTGAGTTAAATCGCACATACTGTTCCATGTCATTTTTATTTTTTTAGAAAGATAGATAGAAAGCTTGATGATTCGATTGACAGAAAAATGAATCCTAGCATGAATATCTGTTTTAAAAAATAATCACATATAAAACGTAGATGGCAACACTGAAGATTTTTCTCGAATTGGAATCTGGCACAAATAATTACAAAGTACAATCACCTATTGTGATCATATTAGACCCATTTTCAGAAAACACTTTGAATATGTTAACACTATTTTTGAATTTTAATGCATTGAATATAAACATGAAATGTTTAAAAGTCAATATCTTCATGATTTAGCAAATTGTTTTGTCTCGATAAGTGTTTCTTATGTAAAAAGTCTGCTAAACACATTGAACCATAAAATTAAAAAAGTGGGGGCATTTTTTGAGAAAAACGCAATTTAATATTTCAACCACAAAAATAGCAATGTTGACAACACTGTAAAATATGTAAACATTATTTGGTAGCAAATTTAATTTCCTTAAGAAAGTGTTCAACATTGTTTGTAATTCCTTTATTCATCGAGATATTCAACAAACAATATATTGACTTTTCAAAATCTAAAAAAAATGGGGGCAGCTCATGGGCCGAGGGGTTCACCGATTGGTCTAAAACTTTGGATTTTTTATTAATAGCCTAGAACAAGTATATCAGCCAATTTTGGTTCGAATCGAAGAGGGTCGATGCATTTCTCCGGTCACTTGATATGGAATGACCCATATCTTCTTCCGACTTGCTCTAATTGTTTGAAGAATGAAAACCTTCAAAAGTTATTCCTTTTGATGGATAATATTCAACTACTTCAAACCAAACATTGCATTAGGTTCTAAAGGTTGTACGGAATCTAATTGCACCACTTCTAAATGGATGTAATTTTTTTTCTCCTGTTGGGTATTTTCTATTGAAAATTTGGTGGAATTAGATCACTGTGTATTTGTTTACACTGTGTCAGTTTCACTACACGGTTGTTTGCGAAAACCCATTAATGGTGAAAAACACCCATTTTTAAATAGTTCTCCTATCTGGTCATAAAATGGGGGAATTTTTTGAATCAGACAATGGGTAAAAAAATACCCATTAGAGAAAAACCCATACAATAACAAAAATGGGTGAAAAAAAGTTCAATGTTGGTGAAACACGGAAACATGATCTAAAGAGGAACTTAGAAAGAAGTTGATCACAGATTCATACGGGAAATCTAAAGGGTAAGGATTATTATTCTTATATATTTGAAACGCTCATTTATTTTAAATATTATAAAAGGTTATCCTTACCCAATTGATGGATGTGTCCCATCGAAGAAAATACGTTGGGTGATTTGATCAGCACATCAAATTTGGGACATAATCTCAACACTTCACTATCAACATTTGGGAACCTCAGCCGGCACATGTTGAAGTGATTTATTTCAAAAGTATTTAGGTTAGTATTATAGGTATATCAAAAAAGGCATACCAAACAGTACAACTATTTTCTTTTTTTATTCATTGCATTTATTCATTTAACTCCATGACAAATCATAACTTATAATCTACAAAAACTGCTATATAATTTATACGCAAAAATGGGTAATTTTTTACCCATTATAGGAAAACCTGTTTTTCGCAATGGGTGAATAAATACCCATTTGTACATACAGTGCTTACTCCATTAATGGGTAAATCGAGTTTACCCATTAAATGGGGAGACACTTCTAGCGAAAATGGGTGTTTTTTCACCCATTAATGGGTTTTTTCAAACGACGTAGAAATGGTTTTTCACCACACCGGTGTTTTTTATAAACGACCGTGTACACGGTCGTTTGCAAAACTCATTAATGGGTGAAAAACACCTCATTTTCGCTAGAAGTGTCTCTCCCCATTGAATGGGTAACTTGATTTACCCATTAATGGGTAAAAGCAGTCTTTTGTCACAAAATGGGTATTTATTCACCCATTGCAAAAATCGAGGTTTCCCCAAAATGGGTGAAATATTACCCATTTTTGGGTGCAGATTATTACAGTTTGGTAAATAGTAAATTTTATAGTATTCATGGTACTTAATGATAAAATACAAAAAATAAGAAATGAAATACTTTTACTAGTCTTTATTCATGCCTATGGAAACGAAGAATCTATTAAATAATCACACCTGCGTCCAACTTCTCTTTAAAGTTCCGCCATGTTCCGTGCACACAGCGGCGTTAACGCAAGTTTTTACAATCGACGATCTGAAGCATAATTTCTGAAGCATTAGATTCTTATTTATAAAAATCCATCGTATGCTTACTTGCGTTATTCCGATAGTATATTGTTTCGAATATTATGTTAGGTTTTATAAAATTAAAAATATAACAAGCTGCGTCACCAAAATGCACCGGATACGCTTGGTTTTTAGAACTTTTTTCACCCATTAATGCAAAAATATACCCGTTTTTTTTTATTGTATGATAGTTTCCTTCAATGGGTATTTTTTAACCCATTGCATGATTGAAAATTTCACTTTCTGACAGACGGGTATGCTATTTTGAAAATGGTGTTTTTCACCCATTAATGGGTTTTCCCGAACAACCGTGTAGGATATGTGCAATTGTTGCGAATATGGAGTCGGAAGAACAGCAGCGGCGCAAAGATATTTTCCGCACGTACCTCGAAAATCCGGATCTTTTTCATAGTGCCATCAGGAAGTTATAGACTGCTACATTCTACGGTGCTCGTGTTTTAAATCGGTACCACGAATGTTTGACCATCGATCGGAAAGAAAAAAGTGGGAAAAATTGATCTCCGTAAATTGTTAAGGATCACAAGCGCATTTCAAGCTTTGAAGATGAATCCTAACAGTTCAGTTCAGATGTGGCGAAGAAACTGAATCTAACCAAAACTTTTGAGGGAAGATGCAAAAACGTGAAAGATTACATGTTAAAGTCCAAAAGCTGCCTAATTGCGATGAACGTCAGAATACGGTAGGTAAAACACGTGCACGGAAGCTCTACACCCATGCCTACAATTGCATGTTTAGAATCCCGTTAACTTCAAGAGCAACTTTTCTTTGTAATTCTGACAACATTTTACGTTGAAAACCATTCAAAAATATCAGATTACACGATTGAGTTGAGAATTAGGATTTCAAAAAGATAAAACTTTCAAAAAATTCGTATTTTTCACAATACGACACAAATGTAACATAGGATGCAATGTTTGGCTTGAAATCGCGCGACCACCGAGCTACGAACCAATGCATGCAGTGGTTGGTCGCATGATAACTGCTCATCGCGTTGCATTTAGGGATCTGGCGGACAGAGATTTTCTTGTAGTCAACATCTCGAAGAATGAAACGTCAAAAGATTCATTTTTTTGTCAACAATGCTAGCGTTCCTGCCCGTAGTAACAAACGTCAGACGGGCCTTGTTCAAATAAGGCCCGTGATATGTTGCATGTTACATGTCAAACGCTAGTAAATAGGACAGGGTAGAGTCCCTATATCCAGGGACTCTAGGACAGGGTTGCTAGGTCCTGGTTGCATCGCGTTGCGTTCTCTACGCGATTGTTTACGAAAACCCATAAAGGTCGGTATCGTGTTCGAAAGAAATTTATTTTTGTATACCAAACCTGGTACCAAACCCATCTAAAATTTCATTTACTGAAACGGAAAAGTAAAGAAGCGTAAAGAAATTTCTGCAGACGAAAAATAAAATTAGAATTTGTAAAGTTCCAACGCAAACTAATGGGAGCGGTCACTTTTACTTTCGGGAAAATATTCCGCTCGATTATTCCGTAAGTGAAGGTGACAGTTCGTTCCATGCAGATCAATTATCAAAATTCCGCTTGGTAATATTGAAAAAAAATCCGTAACCTCTTTACTATTTAGGTCGATACTGGGCTTTAATTGCTAAAAAACGCCCATTTTTAAATAACATGCCTATCTGTAATAAAATGAGGGAATTTCTCAATCATGCAACGGGTAAAAAAATACCCATCAAAGAAAAACTCATACAATAAAGAATCGGGTATATTTTTTCCCATTAATGGGTGAAAAAGCAGCTCAAACCCCAAGCTCTATCCGATGCATAAGCGCCGCTTGTTTCAGTTTATAAAAAAAAGTTTTTATAAAAACTAGAATAATATATGAAACACTCTCGGAACAACGCAAGTAAGACAAAAAATATTGTTTGTATAGAAGTAATCTAATGCTTAAAAATTATGCTTCCAGATCGTCGATTGAAAATCGAGGCGCTCATTGATGTGGCGCATGTGTGGCATCACATAACATGTCAAAATATCGAGTCAAAGTCTTGTGGCGTAAGGCGAACGTCGACAAGATATTTTGGCATGCTAGCAGATGCCACCTCCGCCACATCAGTGGGCACCTTGCCTAAGACGTTTACAATCGTTTTGTGTGCACGAAACATTGAGGTGCTTGTAAAGTATTAGTAGTAGTAAAATTCCATTTATTTTCATGTTTTTCCGTTTACAAAACCAATTTTTACATAGCAAGTGATTCAGCCCAATTGGCTCTACAGCTTTAGTTAATAGTGTTTTTGAACTTGGTTCAATTATTTAATTAATTTTTGTCTAATTCATGATTTAGCCCTGGGGCAGTATTTGATTTTAAAATTTGATAACCTAACTATAAACTAATCTAAATCTACAATTTAAAAATCCTAGGGGTGGGGAACCAGATCCCGGATGATCTGGTGTTCCGATGCCAGGCAGCGTGGTCTGTACCGATTGATAGACTCACTGAAACGTTCTTCAAGCAATAATATGTTGGCCTGACGGTGGACCTCAGATGTTCTTGTCCTCGGAGGGGTGTTCAAGATCATCCTGAGGAACTTATTTTGGACACGCTGAAGTTTCAGGTGATGTGTTTTAGCGCAACTCTCCCAGATTGGCATGCTGTACTCGATGACTGGAAGTATGATTTGCTTGTAGACAGCAAGCTTATTTTAAGGGATAATGTAGACCTTCTGTTGATCAATGGGTACAGTAGATTTCAACAGAGTATTACATTTTGTGACAGTTTTGTCAACCTGATCCCTGAAAATAAGCTTGCTGTCTAGAGTAACTACCAAGATAGACAGCTGATTTGGTCCATTCCACCGTTGTGTTGTTCAGGCTTATTTTACAATTCTCAGGCGGGACAAGTCTGGGAGAATTAGAATGTGGAAACAGGATGACCTGGGTTTTCGCTGCGTTGATACAAATCTTCCATTCAGTGAAGTATTCTGACAGAACATTCAGGCTTCGCTGCAGTTTCGCGGCAAGCGCTCTTATTACCCTACCATTGTGGACGACTGACGGTATCATCGGCGAACAACGACAGAGATCCATTTCCAGGAGCGGGGGTATGTCCGAGGTGAATAGGTTGAACAGAAGTGGACCTAGTATACTTCCCTGCGGAACACCGGCGGAGATCTCCTGACTACCGGAAACTGCACCATGCAACGAAACACGGAATGTCCTGTCAGAGAGATAATTTTTAATAATCTTCACCAGGAAGATTGGAAGATTGTATCGCTTGAGCTTGTACACCAAGCCATCATGCCACACATTATCGAAGGCCTTCTCGATATCGAGAAGGGCCATAGCGGATGTTTTCGAAACAGACTTGTTCCGCCTGAGGATGTTCATGACTCGATTAAGTTGATGGACTGTTGAGCGACCATGCCGGAAACCGAACTGCTCATCCAACAGGATATTGAGCTCGTCAGCAGATGTTAGAAGCCGACGGTGGATCGCTTTCTCAAACAGTTTAGATAGACCTGAGAGAAGGCTGATTGGTCTGTAGCTTCTGGAACATGAAGGATCTTTCCCAGGTTTCCGAATGGGGATGACTTTGGCTGACTTCCAGCACGATGGGAAGTAGCCAAGACGGAGGCATTGGTTAAACACCACCGCCAGATGGTTGTAGAACTGGGGGCTCAATTGCTTGAGCTCCAAGTTAAAAATGTTGTCGAAACCTGGGGCCTTCATGTTCTTAGAGGTCTTGATATAAGTCAACAATTCGTCAGCTGAGATCTCCAAATCTTCGGAGAAGTCGTTAGGACTTTGGTCGATGTTAGTTATAAGCGCGCTAACGGCAGCTTCGTGTGGACTGACGATGTTTTGACCGAGATTGTGGGAGCTGACGAAGTGTTGACTTATCTCATCAGCCTTCTCTGCAGGTGTTATCAACCGATCCCTTGAGTCATTGACGTCTAATGGGATCAACGGTGGAATGGGCCTTGGCTTAGTTTTTAAAATTTTTGTCATCTTCCAGAACGGCTTAGCACAATCTGGGAGAGAGCGAATTTTGTCAGCGAAATCATTATTTCTAAGGTCCACCATTCTGGCCTTAATAATTTTAGACACTTGATTGCAGTGACGTTTTAGAGTTGGCAAACCAGTTCGCTGGTATTGCCTCCGAATGGCGTTGCGTAATTGTATCAAATCTTTAGTGGGTCTATCAATAGGTACAGAATTGCTCACCTGTTCAATCGCTGGGATATGTTGCTCCTGGGCCTGGGAGATCGCCTGTTCGATGGACTGCAGTTGTCATCGATGTCATCGACCGACTCGAGGTGCACGTTAAAATCGACGGTGTCGTCGACATGTTGTCTGAACCTCTCCCATCTGGCACGATGATAGTTCCGTCTGGTGATCCGATGCCGGTTGACCGAGGACCCAACTTCGACCACCACTGGATAGTGGTCCGAACTGAGCTCCTGGTGCACTACCGGCTGGGCGATGTTGTTCCCCATGTTGGTGAGGAAGATGTCGATTGTTGAGTGGACCCCGGATCTGTTCAGCCGGGTGGGAGTATCCGGGCCCAGGATGGTGTAGTGTCCTTCTTCCATGTCCTCCTGCAGTGTTAATCCATTCCTATTGCTCCGGGAGTTCCCCCAGGATCCGTGTTTCGCATTTAGGTCGCCGGCGATTATAAACTGTTCATGCCTCCGAGTTAGCTTGCGGATGTCGTTTCGTAGAAGCGTTATCGTTCCATTGGTGGTGCTGGCTTGCCTCGGACAGTAGGCCGCGATGATGGTGATGGGACCTATTGAGGAATCGACCTTGACTCCGATGGCTTCGATGAGTTGTAGCTGAAAGCTCGGAAGCAGCTGACAGTTGATGTTTTTCCGTAGGTTAATAGCGACTCCCCCGCCGACGATGGTAGTTCGATCGAGTCAGATCAGACGAAAATCCGGAAGGAACACGTTGATTTCAAGCTTGAGATACGTTTCGGTGATGACTGCGATGTCGATGGCACGGTCGTTGAGGAAGTCGATGAATTCAATTTGCTTGTTCTTGATCGAGCAAGCGTTCCAATTGGATATCTTGATTATTTCACGGTCCATTGATGAACGCAACAATGGCTTGGATTTGTTCCGATCGTGTTCGGCAGGTCCTTTTGATGATGGTAGCCTGTGTTAGAATGGCAACGACTTCCTCCGTTGTTAGAGCTGCGTCGTCGATAGTTCCGGATGCTGCATGAGCGTACGACCGGCCTGGAAGGGGGTCTTGCGATGGCTGGGAGACTGCAGCTGTGAACCGATGCTGAACAGAGGGCCGGCTGGGTGCCGAACGGTTTTGGTGCTGTTGGTGTGGCGGAAGAGCCGGAAAGTTGTCGGTCGTGAAGGCCGGAGGTGGACCAGATCGTCGACGGCGGTCGGGTTGGTTGTTGGTGGACGCTTTCCTGCGAATTGCGATGAACTCAGCTCGCTTTGGGCATTCTTTGCTCGTTGCTTTGTGAGCCGCCCCGCAGTTGGCACACACTGGATCAGCGTCCTCCATCCGCTCACAGGCATTGGGTGCTTGTCACAATCGATGCATCGCTTTTCCATGTGGCAATTTCTGGTCCCGTGACCGAACATCAGGCAGTTCTTGCACTGAGTGACATCCCGGTGGACCGGTTGGTATCGGTCCCACTTGACGGCGATGTGGAACAATGCTCTGATGTTTCGCAGATCTTTCAGACACGTCGAGTTCTTCTCGAAGTGTATCTGGTACAGTTGGTCCCGATAACTTCGAGAGGTGTCGTGCCGACGCATTTTATTGATCTGCACCGGCTTGAGACCGTTGGCTTTTAGCTCCTCGGTCAGATCCTCCGTCTTCTTTTCAGGCAGGCCACGCAAAACCACCTTGAACGGTTTGTTGGCTGCGATATCGTGCGTGAAATATTGCACTTCAGACCGCTTCAGGAGCTCCTTAAAGGCGTTGAAGTGAGGTAGCGACGTAACCATGACTTTGTAAACCTGCGAGAAGAGTTGGATAGTGCACCTTAGGCCCTTGTTAATGAAGAAGTACACCTTCTCGAGGAAACCTTCCGGAAATCCCTTCACAAAAAAGGGCGGTAATTTCTCCTTCCTATCGATTTGCGGTTCGGCACCGTTTTACAGAACGGCGTAGCGGTTGTTCGCCAGTAGCTTCTTGGACGACAGCACATCGTCCGCTGTATTGGTATGGGAACGTTTCCCGGTCGAGCTAGTGCCGGCATCATTTGGCGGCGGTTTTCCCATATCGGGGTTGGGCTGTGTATCACACAACGCGACAGCAGACAGTGCACCACGCACCAAAACGAGAGAGCGAGAAATCCGAAAAACTTATCACAGCGCGAGCGAAAAACACGACCGATCGTGTCGCTTGGTAAAACTGGAATGATGACTGAGGTGCTTGTAAAGAAGTCGAATCCATATTTATACCAGAAAAGGTAATAATAAAAACAAGTATAAGTATTTAAGCATTTGTTTTTGGAATTTATTAATTGTTTACCATGAATATCGTAAAATTACAATCTTCCAAACAGCTACATAATCTGTATGCAAAAATGGATCATTTTTTACCCATTTTGGCTCCTTGAAATGGGTGAATAAATACCTATTTAAGCTTCTTGCAATTGGTGAAAAAATACCCATTTTGTGACATTAACTGCTTTTACCCATTAATGGGTAAATCGGGTTTACCCATCGAATAGGGAGAGGCGATTTCTAGCAAAAGTGGATATTTTTAACTCATTAATGGGTTTTGCAAACGACCTTATACGAAATCAGCGCCAATATCAGATTGCACGGTTATTTGCGAGAACCCATTAATGGGTAAAAAAAACACCAATTTTCAAATAGCATTCCCCTCTGTCATAAATGGAGAATTCTCATTCATGCAATGAGTAAAAAATACCCATTGAGGAAACCTCATACAATAAAAAAAAACGGGTAGATTTTTACACATTCAAGGGTGAAAAAAAAATTCAAAAACCAAGCGTATACACGGTTACTGGCTAAAACCCATTAATGGGTGCAAAAATACGCATTTTTCAACACCACACGTAAATGTCAAACAATGGGTATAATTTGATTTGCCAAAATGGGTAAAAAAATACCCATCGGTGAGAACTTATTAGCAGGAAAAAAATGGGTGAAAAATACTAATGAAAATTATTTAACTCTCTTCAGTCGTTTGTGCGTTGAATCTCGAATCAAATAAATCCGGTCCGAAATCTGCCAACAAAGGCAATTCAACAAATAAGCTGAGCAAAAGTGGATAGTTGGTCCAGTTGGTATGTAAAAGATTCCTAAATATATGAATAAATAAATTTAAAATAATCAATTTCCAAAACCGCCATTCTCAGATTGTTTGAAAAATGGAGGAGCTTCGAAAGAAACTGGACTTCGAGTTTTACATAATATTAATGCACTATCGAGTTTTACATCATAAAAAATAATAATAAAAACACATAAAAAATAACAATAAAAACACAATAAAAAATATTTAGAAATATTCGACTATCTACGACTATTTTTATTTCCAACGGATATTTTTTTGAAAGCACACGAATTTATTATCAATTTATCTATTCATGATTCAAAAATGGGTGTTTTTTTACCCATTTTGTAAAAAAAAATTTTCCCTGGTGGGTAAAAAAATATCCATTTTTTGACGGAAGTGGCCCATACTCATTAATGGGTTATTCGCGTTTACCCATTAAATGAGGAGTGGCGATTATAGCGAAAGTGAGTACTATAGTACCCATTAATGGGTGTTAGCCAGTAACCGTGTACGGTGCATCTTTGGTGGAAAGTGCAGCCTGTTTCATTTTTCAATTTTATGAAACCTTACATAATATTTGAAACAATATACTCTCGGAATAACGCACAGTAAGACATATGATAGTTTTATAAATAAGAATCTAATGCTTCGAAATTATGCTTCCAGATCGTCAATTGTAAAAACTTGCGTTAACAACCGCTTTGTGTGCACGGAACATGGAGTAACTTACAAGGAAGTTGGACACAGAAATATTGATTTTTTAATAGATTCTTCGTTTCCATAGGCATGAATAAAGGCTAGTAAAAGTATTTCATTTCTTATTTTTTGTATTTTATCATTAAGTACCAGAAATACCATGAATTTACAATTTGCCAAACTGCTAAATAATCTACACCCATTTTGTGACAAAGACTGCGTTTACCCATTAATGGGTAAATCAAGTTTACCCATTCAATGGGGAGAGGCACTTCTAGCGAAAATGGGTGTTTTTCTATACATTAATGGGTTTTGCAAACGACCGTGTGGGGGAATCTGCTTTTGTAAATAATGGCTTTCGTAATCATTTTTTTGAAACAAAAGATCACAAATGCAAACTTTAAGGAAGAAGAGCTTCATCTCTATACACTGATATATTCACTTTGAAGGAATTTTATTCAACTTCCGATAGGAAAAGTGTTTGTATACAAAAGCAGATTCGCCCTTAGCAAATGTTGGCGCTGAAATGATTTGTTCTGACTTGAAAACTGTAAGGGACATCTTCAACGGTGTTCTATATTTTGAACACCTGTATACTTGAACCTGCTAAAATAGGCCAACTTCACGTTCCCCGCACTGGTGTTGTATTTCTTGTTGTTAAACCAAGAAGTTTCTTATTTTTCAGAGATCGGAGATTCTTCACAATGTTTTTGCCATTGGTTTGACCAAATCATTGTTACTGTGAGTAGTGCGTCGTTAACAAACAACGAGGAATACTTACTCTTTCGTTTGACTGACGGTGAATGTGTGAATGCATGCATTTCATTAAAACGCTTATCATGATCAATCCATGAATAAATCGATTGTTCACTTTGAAGACTTCATGACTATTCATTTACAAACAATCGAAATACTATTCGGAATTGAAATTTGCCATTAAATAAGTCATAAAATCTTCACCAGTCACAAGTCCGTGAGCTTCCCGAATAGAAAATTATCATTGGCTGCATGATCATTATTATACATTTTCCATTCATGTTGTAATCACCATTATACATATCATCCGTGTATAATGCTGGTGTAATGTAAGGAACCATTCAAACTTTAAACAACCATAAATAGCGAATTCTATATATGATAATGATTTCATAAACAAGAAATTAACAGTGCCGTATAGTATATCCCTTGCTTATTAACTGTATTATATAACGAAGAAAAGATATGAATTATGGTCACAATAAACAAAAAAACAGGAAGCTGTTGTGACAATACGTAATTTTTAGTTTATTATCACAAAATGTATGAGTCATGTTAAAATACTGATCATTATAATATGTATGTGTAAGGGAGCGGTTTTATCAGTCTACTTGAAGGGTATGTTTCTATTTAATTAAGTAGATTTCACTTTCTAACTGATTTTAATCTACTTGTGAACAGTATTGTTGACTTTAATAATATACCTTTGATTGTCAATTGATGAAACCTCAAATCAAAACAATTAAAAAAAATTTATGATTTAACCATAATTGAACGATATCACCTAAAGTAAAACTGCAGAAAAAAATATTATTCACAAATTATTTACTGTATAATACACCGAAAAATTTTGTTCGAGAAAAAGTCATTTTATGTATGGTAACGATACTTAACAACCTATTAGTGTTATGGTAAGATCTTGATACACCATAACATATATCATCTAACAGATAACACTTTATCTTCAGTTTATAATTGTTGGAAGATAACTTGAATAATTATGAAACGATAAAGGTATAATACCTTTAAAATACTTGTTTATTCGGG
>JASCZW010004339.1:0-47442 GCA_034211315.2 Aedes japonicus
TCATAGATAAAATAACAATTATTTCACAAGAAAGTTGAATGACGGCTGTCAAAATTTCAGGCATTTCTGTCAACGCATTCATTAGTGACAACAGTGACAAGAGACCGACCAGCAAGTTTTTTTTTAATGGAACAATCCCAGTTTCGAGTTTTGATAAAATACTTTTTTCTACGCAAGAACACCGCTGCCGAGACCAAAGCCAAGCTGGATAAGTATTTTGCAGACTCTGCTCCGTCGATTCAAACAATTCATAAGTGGTTTACTGATTTTCGTTGTGGCCGAAAGAGCACCGTTGACGTACCGCGTTCTGGGCGCCCAAATGAGGTCACTACAACAGAGAACGTCGATAAAACGCAGAGATCGAAATTCTCACTCAGCTGGGTGAAAAGCATGCTCTCTCTCAAGCAGGTTATCAATGATTAGTGAACCGTTCACTTTTTCATCTCTTCTTTTTCGCCGATAATTCATTATCCTCTCTCTTGCATGTGCGAAAATATCTCTCTCCAAATGTCACATAAACATTCTATTTTGACAGTTCTAAGGTTTTTTTTTCATTAGGGCGAATCTGCAATTGAGAGACTCTCTTTGATTACTTTCTCTTTCATTCATATTCCATTCAGCGTTACATTTTTCATTCAACTATTTGTAGAGTATGGTAGCCAGCATTGTTGTGTTTCTATCTGTACTAAAGAATCCCTCAAAAGATTTATAATGGCGCTGAAATAAATGAAAGAGAGCGAGAGAGGAGAGAGCCTCTCATTGTTAGATTCGCCCTTTTGAAAAAAAATCCCAGAGTTCATGTTTGTATATTGGTGAATCCAGGTTGGACCTCGAAAAAAGTTGAGAGCGAACCTCATCGATGTTGGGTCGGATTCAGAGCGGATTCACCCGATCCGACCCGATTGAATAAAAAAACGTTTTGACAGCTGTTAGGGTGGACCTAGGGCGAACCCAATTTTGCACTGGCAATAACCAAAAACGACATAAGTAAAACATAATCATCGGGATCTAGGATTCACTGAAAAAGAAACGATTCATCAGCTACTCATGTTCTCCGAAAATTATAAATCGCCGTTGCTTTTCTCGCGAAAACTACTGTGAGCGTAAAATAGTCTCTCGCTGCTCACATTCTCATCTGTTTCTCCAAGCGGGTGAAAAAGGACGTTTCTCTTCTCAAGTAGGTGAAAATTTCGGTGAAATTGAGAGAGATAGCTAAGGCTTTAGGCTTTCCAATGGAACGAGTTGGCAACATCATGCATTCCGTTTTGGGTATGAATAAGTTCTACGCGCAATGGGTGCCGCATTTGCTTACAATGGACCAAAAACGCGTTCGTGTTATAACCTTACAGGAGAATTTGAGCAAGTTTACACGCAATCCGAAGGAGTTTGTGCGCCGATTCATAACCATGGATGAAATTTGGATCCATTACTACACACCGGAGTCGCCCCGGCAGGCAAAACAGTGGGTTTCACCGGGCAAAAGTGCTCCGAAGCGCCCGAAAACGCAACAATCGGCGGGAAAGGTTATGGCCTCCGTGTTTTAGGATGCCTAAGGTGTAATATTCATCGACTATCTTGAAAAAGTTAAAACCATAACAGGCAGATTACTGGATCGTTTGAAGGATGAAGTCCAGAAAAAACGGCCGCATGTGCAGAGAAAAAGTGTGCTCTATCATCACGACAATGCGCCTGCTCATTCATCCTCAATTTCTCAATTGAATGAAATTCAAAATCTATTGGTTCCCCATCCACCGTATTCGCCAAACTTGGCCCCCAGTGACCTAAAGAGATGGCTCACTGGTAAGCGATTTTACTCAAATGATTCAGCTCATAGCTGAAACCGATGGCTATTTTGAAGGACATCCGAATGAGTACTATTCGGATGGAATAAAAAAAAAGAAAATCGCTGTACTCGCTGTATCGACCTAAAAGGAGAGTATGTTGAGAAATAAAACCGAATTTGTCAAAACAAAGGCATAGTGATCATTTGAACTGAAAAGTTTAATTTTTCGCTACTTTTTTCATTTCAACCGTGTTCAAAAATTATAAATAATTAGCTAATTAATGCCAATCTTTAGTTCAAGCCATAATAAACAGTTATTGATGGTGGAATCGGATTAATAGTTCAAGCTTGAAGTTAGATTTAAAAACATGGTTTCGAGAAATCGCCGATTTGTAGCCGCCATTTTGAATTTTCACAATTTTTTTATCTCGTTGAAATTTTGAATAAAAATCGAATTTAATCGTCAAAATCGAAACTTCGTACGCCTTTTCATTCTCCCACAAAAAATACAAACTTTGCCTTATTTTTGCCTAAATCCAGGGGAGGGTCCCCTTAATGTTGAAAACTGCGAAGCATATCTGAACTGTTACTCAACACAATGTGAAAGACACAATTTATATTCTGCGTTATCTTATGCACATAAAAATAATGCTAGATTTGGCATAAATTAATGGGACATGTCATGTAAATTTATGCCAGATATCGCTGAAATCATGTCTGTTGTATGGACGATTGCAAAAAAATTAGTTGTTTACGTTTGCATTTTAAAAAAATACAAAAATTACCGATTTTTCATGGGTCCATCTTCATCCGCACTGACGAAACTACTTATGCAGCAGCAATCATAGTAACACATGAGTCACAAGACAACATTTGACAGCTCTATCAGTCGAACTTTAACCATGATGGCAAAAACAGTGAAGCAACTCCGTTCAGAAGTATGCGCGGTCAAAGAACCACCGCACCTCACCACGTCGAAAACGGACATCGTGCGGCACTTTGTGGACGCCGGATACGCCCGTTCCGGCATCTACAACATCTTGGCACTATTAGACAACAATCAGAGCATCGAAAAAAAGCCCGGTTCCGGACGGCCGACGACCCCGAGCGACAAGAAGCTCCAAAGCATGCTAAAGCGGAAGACCGAGGGAAAAGTCGCTGCGTGCGCTTGGCCGGGAAGTCGGTTCAACCGGCCAAACAGTGAAAAAGTACCTGGCGAACTGGTTTCGGAGCTGCAGGCAATGACGCAGCGGCAGCGGTTGAATAAGATGGTCAACTCAATTTTCCCGGCGAATCGCGACGTGGCGGTGGTGATGGACGACGAGACCTATCTCACCCTGGATGGCAACGACTAGCAGAGCACTTCACTATTTTACATCCCCCACGAAGGAAGTGAGCTCCGATGTAAAATTCATTTCACACACCAAGTTCCCCAAAAAGGTTCTGCTGTGGCTGACAATCAGCGAGAAGGGGATGACAAAGCCGCTCTTCTTTCGCTCCGGACAAACGTGAACGGGCATATTTATCATCCGGGCGAAGACGCGATGCGATCGTTGGAGGAGATGGAGCGGCTGAATATCGATGTGGTACACAAGTCGGCGAACCCAGCAATTGAACGAGGTGCTATTTTACGCGTCTGTTTCAATTATTTTTTTTTCTGTTTATGTGCTTCCTATAGTTTATGATGATATACATGATTTGATGTAAGCGGTTCAATCTACCAACCGAAAAATTCAAGTACGAAAATAAAATGAAACCAACTCCCTCCCAAGCGTCCACTGACCAACGCAAAGCAAACTTTCACAAATATTAAACATATAGCAAATGTGAAGCAAATCGAATATTCCTCCCACGTAGCAAAAAAAAAGCCCCGCACCCGAGATTGTTAATTCATTAGTCGGCACGTAAAATAAGCATTTAATAAACGATTGAGGATTCCCCTGCCCCGCTCGGTAATTAGATTAGTCACGGAGGAGACCTTTAGTAGGTAGCTATAATGTACGAAGCTTATGAGCGAGATTTAGGACGGTTACAAATAGATAAACACCACAGATAGTAGAGACGACTTTCAAATGATAATCATACTCACGGAATAGGAACCCAACGCGCAGAGGGAATCGACCTGTAGCGATCGGAAGAGGACACACGCGGACGCAAAATACATAACATAGACAACACGCACTCAGTTCCTCAGCTTTTTGTTAGATTAAATAGTTTTTGATTATATTATTTTTGATTTCTTCTGAATAAAATCCAGTCTCAGCTAATCTCACTCGTGTGACGTCACACGAGTGATTCGTTCGTGTGTTGTGTTGTTTTATTTTTGGCACTTAATAAAGGTAGGATCAAATCAGAAAATGCTTATCGATCGTTTTTTTTAGGAATTCGAACCCTATCTACTACTAATTCTACAGTGATGATAATAGAAGAAAAACCAGTGCGATCGATTGGGTTTCTTTTGGCGTGCATGTTGTGTTAATGTATGCTGTAGTATTCGTACTAAAAAAATGGGAGAGAAAAAACAAACGAAATCATCCGGTTAGTTGATGGGGTTCACCTTCGGTGTCCTGTCCCAGTAGAGAGCACACATTTGCTCGGTTAGGTTAAAAATTGAATGATTCACATTCCACGCCAAGATTCAAAGAAAAAAAACACCTAGCTTTTCAGATCCCAGAATCAATTACCTGTAGGCACTTGCAGACGTTCTGATCATAGTAGGACCCGCTGGTACAGTCCGTTGGATCCAGGCATTCGCACAGACAGGTTTCCGGGTTCCACTGTTTGATTTCACTCTGCTGGAGACACTTGGATCGGTCGTCTAGATTTTTGCACTCGCATCGACAGTTACGGGCATTGTATTTCTGCAGGGCAGTGCAGTGTTCTTCCTTGACCCGACATTGACAGGCGCAGCCCACATGCTCCTCAATCAGAGCTATATCGCGGTTCTTGAAGCGAGTCTTGACACCGGATACGTACTCGAGGATGTTGACCTAGGAAAAACAGCCAAAGTTTTAGAACCGGAAATCGTTGCATGGATTTGAATAAGTAACTTACCGAAAACGCTCGCTGTCGGGTCGAAGTCGGTTGACATGACAGTCGCTTGGACACACAACAGCCACTGCAGCGCTGCACTCTGGTACAGGCGGGGCTGAAGATCAATCTGGGATCGGTATTGTTCGCCGGACGTAGACTTACTATCGTTGCTTCCGTATTGCATCCAGCAGGTTTGGGTGTTTCGCCGGCCGATCGCTCTCCGTATCCTGTGAAGTGACAATTTACTTATTACTTTCTTGCTATTGATCGTTCTTTCAGATGGCTGATCCTCTTGGAACTCTACGACGATATCTAGAACTCTGTTCTAGTGGAATCAATGGACGAAATTTGGACGAACAACTAGCTTCGAACGCCGTTCTCGAGTGGAAAGGGGTGACTGTTAAAGGAAGGTCACGAATCGCAAAGTTTCTACGACACAAACATCAAGATGGATTGTTGCAGAGATTCACGAACGCCAATACGGTTGCGGCGTTCGAGGAACGCGAAACTCACATGTCTACGTATGTTCCTAAAGTTTTAAAATATTTCGAAAACATTAACCAGTTTTTTTTCTCCCACAGAATGATCACACCGTCGGACAACCTAATCGTACAATCAAGCACACCTCCAGAACTACCCACATCATCACCCAAAGACAAACCAACTTCTCCTGACATGAATCTCAGCTTCGAAACTCCTCCCCGCGCGCAACCGTTATCCTCCGAGCCGCCTCCCCTAACAGCTGGTCGCCGCTTCGTGCCATTTTGCTCCAGTGATGAAGAAGAGGGCGAACCCCATTCCAACCGCCAATCGCCAACATCTTCCGTGGACCAACCCCGTCAAAACGTGTATTCCGAGTTACAGTACCTGGAAGCGATCGGCACCGTACGATCGTCGCCCGAACCCAAGCACCGTGGTACCCGTACCACACATCACATTCCCCGGGAAGACTCAACGCCACCGGCGCACGGCAGCAGCATCCCTAGACCTTCCACCCCGGGTAGCAGCTCGTCCGGGCAAGGAGACAAACGAACAAAACTCAAACTGTCCTACCGAACCCACCTACACATACAAGACTTCGTACAATTCGCCCTAATCATCTACGAAGACCTAACGACTCGTTCGAGCCGAGTTCGGCGGAATCTTTTCTGTGATGAACAACTACAAGTTGGTACGGAACCACCAGACGCAGCGGAACCCTCATCTCCGATCAGATTACAGCCAGCGAGTACTTCACCGGAAGCTCGCCCTCTTCCTCAAACACCTCCACCCGTGCCATCGTCTCCACCAGCCGAGGTAACTCCGCCCCACACGTCTCTAGAACCGCCGGGAACTCCTCACAGGCAGCGTCGTATTCCGCCGGCTGGGATGCGCACGTCTCCCCGAAGGTCCCGGGCGATCATGAACTTCACCATTGCCACAGACGATAGCCCTATCCGCAGCAGCAGCAGCAACAGCAACAACAACAACAACAACAATACCCTACAAACGTGGCCTCGAAAGAATCACCCCACTGGTGGAAGCCCTGGTGGATCCTCGGCGAAAAACCGAAAGCTTGCGACAAGTTCATCCACCGTGCGGAAACCGTTACGGTTTTGAACCACCGAATGATAATTGTTTCTCATACAAATAGTCGTTTTTTATTACGTTAATATATATTTTGTAAATATAAGACCCTTTTTTATTTTGGAAAGTTTCAAAAGACTTCGGTTGTGTTTTTTTTCTACTAGGAAAAGAACTTACCCTTGTTGAAGATACGCTGATCAATGGAGTCCGCTTCGACCAAGCCATTGGTGAACACGTCGTCGCTGTTGCTGATATTGCCCAACTGCAGGGCCAGCTCCAGTGGGATCTGGAAAAAGGCAAATAGGAGGGTTGAATTAGCACGAAACTGATAAACGGTCGTGGGTAGTGGGTGACTAATCGTACAATGGCATCGCTTTGTCACGCATTATCATCGCTCGTAAAGGGAAACCCCGCCACTGTTTTACCCTCTGCGGACAGGTAGCTGTAAGTGCCTCTTGAACGGTGACAAAGAGACGCGTTAATATTATTATAGATAGGCAGGGGTATGGAGTGGACGTGAAGCACATGTAATCGGATTACAGAACTGTTAGGCGTAGGGAAAATGTGGGATATAGTAAATGAGTTAATTGAGCAGTCATTGAAAAATGTACGATCGAGTTGCTACAGGTGGCTCTGTGAGGGGCGATACACTAATTAAGTAAGAGGTTTTTTTTCAGATTTCTTAAATACCCTTTTTAAGATTTTTCCCATACAATTCTGAAACTTTTGGAATGGAGCGTAAGAATATGCCAACTTATGTTTTCCAAAAATTCCAAATGGTGATATCTTCATCAAAATTTGAATAATTTAAATCATATGAAACTTGTTCTTAGACACTAGGAGTGTTTTTGATTTTAATATTGTTATTGAAATAAGGTACAGTAGGGCAAGCGGGTAATTGGGGCGTAAACAAGCGTGCACAGGATTTTCATGCGGAAACCTTGCGGACCATTTAGATCACCTCTACCAATGAAAAAAAGGACCTAGAAGTTGTTTACCTGTCAATTCTCAGTCGTGCGCAAGTTAGTTCGTGTATAATTGAAATCGATATTTTTCCGAGAAAAAATTGCGGAATAAACTTCCATGGTGCATTAGTAAATAGGTTCCTTCAATAGTTGAACAGTCCCGGTCCTGGCACATCCTCTGGACCAAATTGTTCTGAGTCGTGTCCTGACCGCTTACGACAATCATGTCGGATCTCGCGCCGTCGAAGCGAGGACATGCGAAGAACACATGTTCCGCAGTTTCCTCAACTCCCGGGTACTCGCTGCATGCGGAGGACTGTGCATGCCCATATTTGTGCAGGTATTGTCTAAAACAGCCGTGGCCAGACAATATCTGCGTTAAGTGGAAGTTCGCTTCACCGTGTCGCCTACCAACCCACCCGGTTAATTTCGGGATTAAGTCGGTGGGTCCACCGACCATTGGTGGAGTTGTTCCATTCCCTTTGCCACTTAACCATGGATGCGGCTCCAGTGGTTTTCCGAATACCTCTTCTCTTGTTCCACGTTGTTAGAAACACTGTACGTCCTCTTTTATGACCATGCCTATTGGCATCATTCCCGCTAGGACGCAGACCGCATCGCGTGATACCGTTCGGTATGCACTAACCACTCTCTAGCTTACTAACGTAGCTCTTGGTACTCAAGGCGGTGATCCATGCCGGCAAGCCGTACCGAAGTATGGACGGGTGACACTGGCCAGAGTTTATCGCTTACTCCATTGCACCACCGAGCTATTCGACATTGAGGCTTTCTTGCAGGGTAATCGACTTGACTGATCGTCGATTCTATTGTGCAGTTAGTCACCTGCACTGATCGTCGCATGTTGCTCCGATTTCCGATTATTCACCACCGTGACCTCAGTCTAATGGTGGACTAGCTCCAATTGCCTGGAGCTCATCCATCTCTCCACAATGCCAATTCGATGGATTCACCACATATCTCCAGGGTGATGTCGTCCGCGAACCCGACTATCTTCACCCCGTTCGGGAACTCAAGCCGCAGTACCTCATCGTACATCGTGTTCCATAACACCGGACCCAGGATCAAACCTTGTGGGACGCCTGCGGTGATCTGGACACGTTTCTGGCCTGCCTCTGTGTTGTATACCAGTACGCGATTCTGAAAGTAACTTCCAAGAGTATTGTACTGGTGCCCAGGAACCTGAAGGCGTTGAAGCGAGTCGGCGATAGACACCCAACTGGCGCTATTGAATGAATTTCTTACGTACTCCTCGCCTCTTGCACTGGATTGCCACCTCAGCCGTCTTGGTGACGACAGGATGGCATCCACCGTCGATTTCCCTTTACGGAATCCTGATTATTAGACAGACCGCCTATATCCTCCGTGTACGTTGTCAGTCTGTTGAGGATTACCCTCTCGAGCACCTTACCCGCTGTATCCAACAGACATATAGGTCTATATGCCGATGGATCTCCTGGTGACTTCCCTGTCTTTGGTAGCAACACAAGAGTCTGAATTTTCCAGGCGTCCGGGAAGACGCCCTCGTTCAGACACTTCTGCATCACCACCCTTGAATCATCCGGTTCCGGCACTTGTTCACCTTAAGCGACTTTGTATCGAAATGGCCTTTCGTCACCGTCGTTCGCGCCCCGTTGCCTGCAATGCCCACAGCGTTAAGGTCTGGGATACTGGAACGCTGGTCATGGAATCAATCTACGGCGGCGGTTGGCCATGGACACGGGTCGTGGTTCGGAAAGATTCCCCCAACGATCACCTGCAGCAGCTCTGGTGTTTGCTCGGTTAGAGCCGCCGAACCTCTGATTTTGGCCATTACTACCCGGTAGGCGTCACCCCACGGATTCGTATTGGCCTTCTGACAGCAGACTCGCGCTGCTTGACTCCTTCTTTAGTGCGGCTTCGCGGTGACTACGCCCTCGCTCGATTCTCTCGGCGTCTAACCGCGCTCTTGCACCCTCCGTCTTGCGTAGAGGCATGTTCTTCGGAGGTCGGCGATCGACTCCGTCCACCAGTACACCGGCGATCTTCCATTCCTCGGTTTGACTTCCTCGGCATGGTTGCATCGCACGCTCGTAAGTGTCATAACGAGTCGTCGCCGCGGTTCCTGATGCGTAAGTTTCGTTCCTCTCAAGCGCCTCTTTAGAAGTCTCTTCGTCAAAGTAGGACGTCCTCCATCTGCGGGCGAATGGAGTAGATACTTCTCCTTCCACACGCTGCCTTGTATTGTGGACGATACAATAACGAGCCGCCTATGGATGTAGCCATCATCCACCCTCCAATTGCTAAGTCGCTCAGCACTGCTGAAGGTTATATCGATGATCGACTCCGCTCCGTTTCTATGGTAGGTACTCTTGTTTGCCACGTTGGCTAGGTCCACATTGAGCCTAGCCAAGGCCTCCAGAAGAATCTAGCCCCTGGGTTGGTAAGGCGACTCTCCCACTCGAGCGCCCAAGCGTTGAAGTCCCTCGCTATTACCAACGGGTTCAGACCAGTTAGCTCCGTTGTCATCCGATCGAGCATATTGGAAAACTGTTCGATCGACCATCGTGGCGGTGCGTAGCAGCTGCAGAAGAACACTCCATTCGCTTTTACAACCGTGAAGCCTTCGTTTGTGGTAGACACAACCTCCTGAACCGGGTACTTGCCCGTTGTCCATAATACCGCCATATTGGACCTGTTCGCAAACCAGTTTCCGTTGCCGGCTGGGATGCGGTATGGGTCGGAAACTGTCTGACACAGCAGTTGCTGGGCGGCCTCACAATGGTTCAGGTTTAGTTGGGTTACCTGCATTACGGTTGGCTCGTTGGAATACTCTTAGCGGCCAGGCACTAGCACTACCGCACGTGTCGCTCACGCCAAATACCATCGTTTTACGCGATTTACCTCACTAGGCCGCCTTTAGCGAACGGATTCGCTTTCTCCTGGGTTTTATTGGTTTCCTCCATGTTGTTGGGTCCCCCTCCAGCCGCTATCCAAGCTCATGTGGAGTAGTCGCTATTGTGATCCCATGGTTATCTATGCAAGCAGGGAGATCATGCGAGGGTTGACACGGCCCTTCATGGGGAACCGTGTTCAGAGTCGGATCAGCGTAAGACAGGGTCATCTGAGCCTACTCCCGCCAGACTGGCGAGGTCGGGCGGTGGAGAATGGAAGACCCGTGCCACGGGAACCTCGCCATTACCTGCTCAGACGTGGAGCAAAGAGTCCTACTCAAAAAATGTGGGGAATTCTTGGACAGCTAACAGTGGTGACGAATTTCTTGGTATGTCCTATGCTGCCACTCAAAATGGATGGATGGAAACAATCACGGTTGAAAACTATTTTGAGCGTGTGTTTTTGAAAGCGATACCGACGGCAAGATTTGTGCTCTTGGTTTACGACGGGCACTCATCACATACGTCACTAAAACTAATTGAAAAAGCCTTGCAAGAACAAGTGGTAATATTAAAACTACCTCCACATACCAGCCATTTGCTTCCAGCCGACGGATTTAGCTGTGTTTAAACCGCTACAAATTATAGACACTGTATATAGACCGGACATCAATTGCCTTATGCAGCCAAACGACCTGTCAACTTTTGATTCACTTTAAAGGAGCAAGTATTGTGATCAAGTATTGTTTTTTCAAAAGCCAATTATGAACAAATAAGGGATTTTTTACTTCCATATTTAGTAAATGTAAATATTTAAAATGTAACTGGATATATTTGAATCCTAGAGGGTTTGAGCTGTTTAGTGGAATACCTGTAACTAGAAATTAGAAGAAGAATTAGTATCTTCCATTTAAGTCCAACTACCTTTGCTTATCTTCGACAGATACGCGTATTTCGTCTACAATGTGCAGACTTCTTCAGTGTCTCGTACTAATAACTCGACTGTCGACCAGTCGAGTTATTAGTACGAGACACTGAAGAAGTCTGCACATTGTAGACGAAATACGCGTATCTGTCGAAGATAAGCAAAGGTAGTTGGAATTAAATGGAAGATACTAATTCTTCTTCTAATTTCTAGTTGTGGATATATTTGTTATAATTAGTAATGGAGCAAACAAATTCACATCGCGAGTCATTGCCACAATTTCGCTCCAAACAATTCATTTTTTACACGGCACTTTTCACTATGCTTTTTAATTAATATCTTGCCAAACGGAATCAAAACAAACTACCAACATCGAAACCGAATCTCTTTTTTAAGCCTATTTCGCTGTTTACTTCAATTTTGTACAAATACAAGTGGTGCCAGATCAATTGCTCAAATTTATGACATTTTCCAAGGTTGTCAGATTGTATGATTTTACGTTGTCCGGTCTATATACAGTGTCTATACTGAAAATGAGTTACGATAAAGCGGTCATAGGATGGCAGCGCAAGAATAATGGAGTGAAAATGTGAAAATATTTTTTTTCTACCATTATCTCTCGGGTAATGATATGGATCAAGCTATATTGGAAAATAGATTCAGTAAATCTGGGATTTATCCGTTTACCGATCAGGTGATTCCCATCGAGAAATACGATGTAGGTGCTTGAAGGAGATTTCGGAAGCCACATGATGTGCCGTTGGTTTGCGGTGCTTCTAGTGAGACATCTTTCCATTGATTTGACGAAAACGACAAACGGTCGAATCGTGGCTCGAGCAAAGCAGATTCGCTGAAGCCATTGTCGTCTGTGAATACAGTTCATGCAGCTAAGTCAAAACCTGATAAATATTTTGAATGAACTCTTCTTGAACACGTAAAGCAACAACCATCTACTCGAGGCCAGAGAAGGAAGACAATATGTGTCGGCGTTGAGATTATAACATGAATGGAGGTTCTTGAACGTTTGGAAGAAAGAATCAGATGATAAATGGGAGGCAGATAAGAAAGATAAATCTGCTAAAAAGCGCAATTATT
Organism: Aedes japonicus; assembly: GCA_034211315.2. Classification (NCBI taxonomy): domain Eukaryota; kingdom Metazoa; phylum Arthropoda; class Insecta; order Diptera; family Culicidae; genus Aedes; species Aedes japonicus. The sequence goes on from JASCZW010004339.1 coordinate 12,259, forward strand.
CCCTTAGAACTTAAGATGAAATCTTTGACCTATGTCAATTATGTATGGTTGAAAAGAATACAGGGTACGGCAGAAAATAATGCGAAAATGTTCAAACTTGAGTATTGGGTTAATTCGTGTAGCTAGTGACAAGTTTCTGCCGGAAATGTATTTGTTTATGTTTACCTTCAAGTGCTGCATCCAAACATTATATTTGTTTTATCGCAAATTCGTCAAAATGTTCGCGAAAGAAGTGATCACCAGTTTGTTGCTCGCCCAGAAGATGCCGAAAGAGCTTGCCAAGGTGGAAGGGTGCCATTTGGCAACAGTTTACCGCATAAAAAAGTCCCTGCAGGATGGTCCTAAGCAGTGGAAGGCGGGATTCGGACGTCCTCGCTTTGCACGCACGCCGAACGTGATCAAATCAGTCCGTGCAAAAATTGCTCGCAACCCGGTGCGTTCCATAAGAAAACTTGCAAAGGAAGCCAATATTTCGGAGAAATCCCTTTCGGAGAATCATCGAAGAAGACCTGCATGCAGCTTCCAGAGCCAGAGTGAAACGCCACTTGATTACGGACCGGGTCAAGGAACTACGAGTGACTCGTTCCAAGAGATGGCTTTCCTTGTTGAAGAAGGAAAAAATGATAATCCTGTTCTCCGACGAAAAGCTTTTCAGCATCGATGCTGTGGCCAACAGCCGCACGGACCGGGATTTCACCGCAGAAATTGGAGAACGTTCCGGAAAAAGTGAAATTCAAATTTCAAACCAAACATCGGGCTGGTGTCATGATGTTGGGCTTGGTGGTGTCCAACGGTTTGAAAATGCCGCCTGTTTTCATTGATGCTGGAGTTAAAATCAATACCGAAGTGCATATCGGTATTTTAAAGGACCAAGTGCTTCCCTGGGTGAAGGCTAAAACGTTGTCCTACAGCAGGATGGAGCGTCGTATCACACGTCCAATCGAACCCAACAATGTATGAACGATAACAAGAAGTTTTGGCCGAAGGATTTGTGGCCCCCTAGCAGTCCAGATCTTAATCCGTTGGATTATTCGATTTGGGCATAGGTTGAAGCACGAGCCTGCAAAAAATCACATCCTAGTGTGAAAACCCTGAAGTCAACCATAACACGCACATGGCAGTCAATGTCGGAGGACTACGTCCGAAAGGCATGCTCTGGCTTCCAGTGTCGGCCCGAGGATGTTATTAATAAAAATGGAGGACACATTGAATAAATTTGTTTAAAAGGACTTTATAAAGATAACTGCACTCGAAGATGTTGATATTATTGCTTGAATTAGTTGAAAATGGGATTTGAAAGAAATAGAACAAATGATCGCATTATTTTCTGCCGCACCCTGTAAAGTTACTGTTGTTTCTATACATTGTTAAGTTTTAAGCAATCATTCCGAAAATTAGTATTGTTTTTTTAGGGCAAAACTCTATTAAGAAATTTTTTTCACATGCCCAAATGTACAGTAAGTGAAAATTTGGAACACGTTCCATAAATATTGATCCTATTTTTTCATACACTTTTACTCAAGTACGTATGCCTGCTAGGATTTATTGAAGATAATAATCATGACTAAGTCACCTGGATTTGTTTTCATGATAATGTCCAATGAGGTCCACACGTTTTTTTTTGCGTTCATATAGAAGATTCAGCTGCTAAAGTTGTCTATTTAATGCCAAAAGGCATGTCCGGAAACTGCACGGTGTAATGAAAACAATGCTTTATCCTGATTTCCGGGAAATTCCGACGACAATCCAAATCATTAAAACCTAATAAAAGCACACACACGTAATACTAAATATTTCCCATATATTCTGGGCACACCCCTTTGTCTTTAGTTGGTTGGTTGGCGAAAAAAAACCAAATGTTTATTAACGCGTCAATGTACGGCTCGCGCAAACGACTCCTACGTCCTTGACCGTGGCGTGGAACAAACAAGCAACATCCCCATGGAGAAAAACATCAGCTGCTTCGATCGAAAACCAGTTTCATTTCGATAAAACAAATCGACGTATTGCTTTGATTGGTCTAGAACCAGTTTATCGTAACGCCGCTCACTTACTACGTCCTTAACTGGTGGCCCTTGCCGGAAATAACGGAACAGTCCAACGTTTATCAGAACCACCAATGACTCATCACGACCGATTCGACCTGCGAAGTTTTGCAATCGTATGACAGGCGAGCCATAACAATCGGAGCCGTTTAGCGAGAATTATCCTCCAATTTATTCAACCGGACACTCGACTGTGAAGCGAATCATCTCGTCCCTGTTGTGTTTGGGTGTGATTTCACTACCATGCGGAGTTTGATGTGGCGACAAACTACAAGACAAGCATACATACCTGAATGACTAACTATCATTTTCACCTACTCAAAATCTGGGTAACCCCGACGTTGGCGCCACTCCGCCGCATATCTACTAGGTACATCCAAATCGAGTCAGTGATTAACACATCTCCCCTTGCGGTACCCACGTGTTGCGCTGTGTGCCAATAATCTCCCATGTTGTAAGTGCCACACGGCCTGGTGTTTCGATTGGCATGTAAAGAATTTCTTCCGTCGCTGATGACTCACAGCCATCGGATCTGCTCGCGGCCAACATGTTTGACGAGTTTAGTACCGATGCAAGTCTGCAGCCGAAAGTCTGTAAAGCAATGCGTTTTGGAGCGAGCCGTGACGTTGTGATGTGGTGGTGGTTATTCGATTCAGCCTGCAGATTCCATTCAAGGTAAACCTGGTGGCCGAACGTCGCTTGACTTGATAATCGTATGCCACCAGCAAATTTGAATAACGCAAGCTATCAAACGAAACCATTCAAGTGGTTGTATTGGTGGAAATTATCACTCCCAGCTCTGACATCAGCGTGTGTTAAGCAAGCGAGACTTATTAAGTTAGCACGTCTCGTCATTCCTTCTTCGACGCGATCTAGCTGCTGGAGAGAGATACTCTAACTATTTGGTCTAGCTTGGCTTCTGTACGGGCAACGTGGAGCAATGTTTATTAAAATTGAAAGCGCGGCTTCTGTTTGCTTTGTGATATTGCGCTTGATAAACAGCATAATGGATGGTGCTGGAAGCGGCCGGTGGTCGGCGGTGCGATTCGGTGAGAGCTTCCGCAATCTACGGTGCTTAAATTATTAGCGACAATTTCCAACTGCACATATTTGTCTGGTCGTTGTTATTCCACAAGTAACAACCTGTCGGTGATCAAGTGTATTTATTTTTTTTTGCGACCGCAAAAGACGTCATACTGTGTGGAACGTTGATACAGCTGGAATCGGGTTGTCAACGATAGGTTGTAGGTTAGGAGGCTTCACTTGTTCAAATATTACGATTGAAGCTTGGGAGATGTTTCAGACCGTGCTGGAACTTGAGCAACCTTCACCGGAATCTCGTCTGCAGTATCGATATATATCTAATAAGATTCATGGAAGTAATGCAATACGTTTTATTGTACAACAGATCCTACAAATGGATCTAGACAATTTTTTAAACAGTTGTAAGGACGTGGTTACGTTTGCATTGCCGATTTGACGAAACTACCCATGCAGCAGCAATCATAGTTACCCATAAGTCAGCAGACAAATTTGACAGCTCTATCAGTCGAACGCTAACCGTGATGACAAAAACAGTGAAGCAACTCCGTTCAGAAGTGTGCGCGTTCAAAGAACGGCACCCCGCCGCGTCGAAAACGGACATCGTGCGGCACTTTGTGGACCCCGGATACGCCCGGTTCGGCATCTACTACATCTGGGCCCTATTAGACAATAACCAGAGCATCGAAAAAAAAGCCCGGTTCCGGACGGCCGACAACCTTGAGCGACAAGAAGCTCCAAAGGATGCTGAAGAGTAAGATCGAGGGAAAAGTGGCTACATCGCTGCGTGCGCTTGGCCGGGAGGTCGGTTCAACCGGCCAAACAGTGAATAAGTATCTGGTGAACATGAACATACATGTCAGGAAGCGGAAGTTGCGTTCAATGGTTTCGGAGCTGCAATGACGCAGCGGCAGCGGCTGAATAAGATGGTCAACTCGATTTTCCCGGCGAATCGCGACGTGGCGGTGGAGATGAACGACGAGTCCTACCTCACCCTGGATGGCAACGACTGGCAGGGCACTTCGTATTTTACTTCCCGCACGAAGGAAGTGAGCTCCGAGGTGAAGTTCAAGTTCCCCAACAAGGTGCTGCTGTGGCTGACAATTAGCGAGAAGGGGATGTCAAAGTCGCTCTTCTTTCGCTCCGGTCTGGCCGTGAACGGGGAAATTTATAGTACGAAACGCCTGCCGGAAGCTGCGTCGTTCATCAAGGAAACCCATAAGGGTGATCGTTGGAGGAGATGGAGCGGCTAAATATCGATGTGGTACCCAAGTCAGCGTACCCGCCTAACGTCCCCCCGCTGCGTCCCATCGAGAATTTCTTGGCCAACCTGAAGCGTAAGATCGACTCCAACAATTTTGTCGCAAAAACTGAGGAGGAATTGATAAATAAAACGATGAAAGAATTAAAAAACACGCATGCTTTCGCCCCGGTTGTTCCGGTTAACTACCAGAAGGCCGACCACCATCCGAAAAAAGTCCATTTTTTATGCAAACGTTATAGCAGGCTGAATTCAGGCGTTATCTGGCTTAAATTTATACTTTTACATATCCCATTATTTTCTGCCATATCTAGCATTTCCTTTATGTGAGTTAGATAACGCAGAAAATGCAATTCCTTTTTTTTATTTGAGCTCCACATCAACGTTCAAAAGTGCCTGAACCAAATGGACAATGATCACTAGAAGATGCGATGGGGGATCATTACCCTGATATTGCCAAATGTTGCACGTAGCTAAATGTCTCTGATTTTCTATAACTAATTGGAATTGAGTAGACCCGTGGAAAATCATCGAAAATGATCTCTTAAATGCACAAGTTGCACCACTTTTAACGATGCGCAATGTTAACAGGCGAAGTATGCCTTCTCGCCTTTCTTCTTTCTCCTGTTCTCTCGCCTATCTTATATATCCGCAGCAAGTTGCATTTAGGGCGTACATGCAAAATGTAAACAAAATGTTTGTTTAATTATGAATGCATAATTATGATCACTATATCGAGAGTTTTGAACTTTTTGTCCTGATTGTGCTTTAATATTATGCATTAGATACTGTTTTCGCAAAGGGCGTTTTTGATTATCAAAACAATATACTGTGCGATTTACGCCATATTGATTGTTGATAAACTGAAAGGCGTAATTTAAATCAAAACATAAACTTGGCGTCAAAGTAAAAGGTGATAGTGACAAAATAGTCAAAACAACGACGAAAAGCAAAAGGCGAAACCTAGGAAAATGTGAAAAATAGGCCTGAATAGTAGGAGGGCGAAACAATTATTTCCAGTACTTGTGGGGCTAACATTGAAAATGGCGTAATCAAACATACTAGCATTGACAGGCGAATATTAAAAATGAGCAAATTTCAATGAAAACGAACGAATTAAAATCAGTATTATATATGAATCAGAAGCTAGCTTTGTTCTCTGTCTGTATGCTAGATTGTATTTGAATTTATACGTTAATTTGTAAATTACTATTTGAAATTCTACTTGAAATGTTACAATCACCATTCCTCTATTCACTTTGATTGTTGTTTTTTGTATTCTCCCAATGCGCGGAGTAACGATCCATGACGAAATTTGTCAGAAGCAGATAACTTCCCATCTTCATGAGAGGCTCTAGGAGTGAAGCGTAGCCGTACTACCGTTCAAAAAGCCCTCCGCTCGTTTTCAACTTGTATCTTTCATTTTCAAAGCCTGCCGTTACGCTATACGGAACTCTGAATACTTTCTCTCAATTTCTATCCGTTCTAAAGGGTGATACGGTCAAAATTTGGTCAAGGGAAAACGCGTGTAAATCGGTGAAATCGTTTATTTAAAAAATCAAATTAAATTTCTTTTTCAAGTTCAATTAGTATAAAATTCAGGAAAAATATTCAGTTAGGCTTCCGCTTTTCCAAATCCGAATTGCCGGGCCTTACGCTTGACCCCTGCCATCAGATTTTGTACAGCCACCTTGTCCACCTTCTTCGCCGCAGAAAGCCAGTTTGCCTTGAACTGCTGCTCGTCCTTAGCAGTTATTTTTGGTCTTCTTTAGGTTCCGCTTGACAATAGCCCAGTATTTCTCAATTGGGCGGAGCTCTGGCGTGTTGGGAGGGTTCTTGTCCTTGGGAACCACCTGCACGTTGTTGGCGGCGTACCACTCCATGGCCTTTTTACCGTAATGGCAAGATGCCAAATCCGGCCAAAACAGTACGGAACAACCGTGTTTCTTCAGGAAAGGCAGCAGACGTTTATTCAAACACTCTTTCACGTAAATTTCTTGGTTGACAGTCGCGGAAGCTATGAAAATGATGCTTTTCAGGCCACAGGTACAGATGGCTTGCCAAACCAGATATTTCTTTGCGAACTTTGACAGTTTCGTGTGCTTGAAAATATCTGCTACCTTTCCCCTTCCTTTTGCCGTATAAAACTCCTGTCCCGGAAGCTGCTTGTAGTCGGCTTTGACGTAGGTTTCGTCGTCCATTACCACGCAGTCAAACTTCGTCAGCATCGTCGTGTACAGCCTCCGGGATCGCGCTTTGGCCGTCGTATTTTGTTTATCATCGCGATTTGGAGTCACTACCTTCTTGTAAGTCGATAGTCCGGCTCGTTTTTTGGCTCGATGCACGGTTGTAGACGATACACCCAGCTTATTTGCGGCATCTCGGTGAGATAGGTTAGGGTTTCGCTTGAAACTACCGGCAACTCTCTTTGTCGTCTCAGCGGCTTCCGGTTTTCGATTTCCCCCCGATCCAGACTTCCTGGCTGTCGACAAACGTTCCCCAAACACTTTAATTACATTCGTAACGGTTGATTTGGCAACTTTTAGCGATTTTGCCAACTTTGCGTGCGAGTAGCTCGGATTTTCGCGATGCGCGAGCAAAATTTTGATACGCTGCTCTTCTTGCTTGGACGGCATTTTGACAACTGAAGAGTGAATTCCAAAATCAAAATAGGAGCATCATTCTACACACACACACCTTCAAAATGAGGTGTGTTCAGGTTTTTTAAATGCAAAATTGAAAGAAATACGTCAAGTTGATATTGACCAAATTTTGACCGTATCGCCCTTTAGCAATAAATTTCTGTCCACTCCTAGAGCCTCTCATGTAGATGGGAAGTTATCTGCTTCTGACAAATTTCATCATTCCTCTATTGTGCTCTCGTGTTCGCCCTGATCGCAAATTGCTTCGGATATATCCGCGAGCAACACTGTATGGCACATACATGGTAAGTCTGGACCTGTATCACTGAAATAAGCACTTCGAAAGCAGAAGCACTCTGACAACCACCCGTAGAACTTGAAGGAGTCTGAACGAGGACCGAACGGGTTTTCGGACACTTTAGCGATGGTGGGTGCTCTCAGGAAGGCAGAGAAAGACAGGTAAGTGTTATCTACTTTGTCGCCTTATCCCTACGTTTTGACTCAACATAAAAATTTAATCAATAAGCAAATAATGGTATATAACTCCCAGCAATATTACTTCCGGCAAAATTTTCTAACACAAGGTAAGTAATCAAATGACTACGCCCTTTTATGGGACCTACTGGTCTTAGAGTTAGTCTATGGTAGAGGTGGGCAATACGCTCAAGAACTGAGCTAAAGAACTAGTTCACCAAGATGAACGAGTGACCCAACGCTATTTCTAATTGCACACGGCCAGCCATTTCAACTTAGTTTTGAGTCGTTTTTGCCTCACTTTCGCCAAAAGTAGAGTCACTCAAATTTGAGTAAATGTTACTTGCATTGACAAGTTGACAAATCAAAAACATCGACTCAAATCAGAGTCCATTTTTGACGAAAGTGAGTCAAAAACGACTAAAAACTGAGTTGAAACAGATAGCCGTGCAATATAACAAGCAAGCGAGAGCGCAAACGGCAGAACCTATCCAATATAGCTCATGAGCTATACACGGAAGAACAAAGTACCCAAAATTAAGTTCATTTCACCCAACTCTGGAGTTCCGTGCGGGAAGCCAAATTTGAGTATATGCCATAGTACTCAAATTTGAGTAACTGTATCCAAAGTTTATGGTGGGTAAATTTAACCTAATGCAATAAAACTTGTAAAAACCAAAAAATGAGCACTTTTCCGCACGGTTAGTTAGCAAATGTTATACAACATTTAAAATAAAGTGCTTTTCTCGTGATGATAGAATAAAAACATAAATTTTCTTGATAATTTTATTGATTTTGTTTATTTCTTAATTTCCGCGATTTTTAACAATAACGGCTAGTTTAGTACCGTAACATATTTATTGTTTTTCGGTATTTAAATCTGATATACGTCAAATAATAAAAGTATGCAAACGACTTCCATTTTTACTCAAAAATGAGTTGTCAATGAAGTACTTACCCATTGAGTAATATTTACCTAATGTGCAGAATCAAATTTACCCATCTCTCCAGTTCAACAACAGTACTCAATTTAAAGTTTAAAAATACTCAATTTCAGGTTCTTTGTTTCTTCCGTGTACCATGTGATAGGGGAGCTAGAGCTATTGTACTGAGCGAGAGTGCCTATGGATATATGAATTCCGAGCTATTGATCGACTGCTAAAGCTAGTTGTACTGAATGAGCGAGAGCGGGAACGATATGGTAAGGCCCATCATCTGATCAAATTTTCTCCTAAACCAGAGGAACGTTCGAAACTGCCATGAAAAGAACGAGAGTGGAATTGAAATTCGCAAGCAGATGGAAGTTTTTCTTTCACGCTCTCGCTCAACATTGGTTTTCAATGATTTTCTGTGTATGATTAACCTTCCTAATGCATTAGGAAAAAGTTACACATAGTGCATTCTGGGTCAAAAACGACCCAAGACTTTAACACGCTCCCAAAACTTTATTTTAAAACCGATTATTGATATCTTGGTTTCAAATAAAGAATATGGCTCCTTTAAACGACTAATTTAAAACTGGCCATTCTGGGAACATTGGGTAATTTTGGAACCTCATATATTTGTATCGTTTGACGGCTTAAAATTAACGATTTTTGGCCACATCCAGATACTCTGAAACCGGTTCCTGTAGGGCCCCAAGGAACAATTTTGAAAATCCAAGTATTAGTACCGTTCGACATAGGCCATAGGCCCACAAATGCCTTTGCCTAAAATCAACCCTTCAAAAGCAGAAACACCGAGACGAAACAGAGCAATAAGTAAAAAGCGGTATATAACTCTAACAAATTTTACTTTCAGTCAAATTGTCTAACATAAAGGAAAGGGAGGGACCATCAGGGCACCCAAGTGAAACTATTTGGATAGGGAGCATGGAACTGCCTCCTCCCAATTGTTAACATTTCGCGGAACGACGGCGAGCTCTTCGACCCCATCTATTGAGTTTATTCTGTCAATCGAGGGTTCGGTTCTAGGGCTGTGGGTGGAAGGAAATTCGCGGGTGTCGCATAAGTGTATCTGCTTACGGGCCCACCCAAACGTTTTTTGCCCTTCATACAGGAGCTTGATGATTACAAACAATAATAGAATCCTGATCAAATCTTTCTTCATACACAAATCTTCACTGTTATGAAAAGTTATCCAGCTACAATAGACGGTAGTATTTCATCATCATCACCATCATCATCATCATCATCAAAAAATGAATCTGTTTCAAGCGGGAATTGATTCCATGGTACGCATAACTATTACGCCTAAGCAACTGACGCCACTAACCACAAGGCCGAACATATGAAATGATTTGAACCTGACTTGAAGAGGCACGAACAGAAGAAGCACGAACACTACTTCGTTTCCATTCGTTTCTATTGTTACTTCTGATTATGACAGCGACAGTTCTATGTAGGAAGTCAAGCAGCAACTTTCAAAAATAATTTGTCTGTTACAATTCCACAAGGAAAACAAGACAAAAATTGTGATTATTATCTTTAACTTTAATGGTACAATGAGTAGTACTTTTGACTTAAAAGTAAAACCACTTATAGCTAACTCAATTGGTAACATGAAATCAAGCACTACATTGCAGGCTATTTTATCACCAACTGCAGATTGCTCACACTAACCAAGATCCCCAAAAGGGAACCTCTCCGCTGCCCATCGATGTTTACATTATGTATTTACAGTATTTACATCATTAGTGAAGATCTTTATCATAAGTAGGTGGCATGATTTTGATTTTTTTATTAGATCATTATTGCATTACATTATTACATCTTTGTCATTAATAGGTGGCATGATTTTGTTTTTTTTTATTCCAAAAAATAATCGGTTCTCATAGTTCAATGTTTGCTCAGGGTTGGTTTCTGGGATTAATTAGTCGAATTCAAGTCGTGAGCGGGTTTTGAAAAGCCAACTTTACAAAAAATGTATCACTTTGATTACAAAATGGACAAGTTTCTTTTATTTTCCTTCGATTGAATTTCATCACGAATGATGATTTTGAGTTTGGATCTTCAGATGACAAAGTAGTTGAATCAAAACCAGAAGATAATGCAATCGAAAATTCTTCGGATTCGGATGATAAATATTTGACCCCTACCGGAATCGGTTCCGGATGTGGCCAAATGTCATGGTTGGTTTATGGCATGATATTTTTGGATATCAGTATTCAAAACCATGAAATTTGAGCCGTCGAACGGTACAAATACTTGGGTTTTAAAAATTGTCTCTTTGGACCCTGCCGGAATCGGTTCCGAAGTATTGATACTTCGTATGAAAATCAGCAAGCTGAACCCCAATCAAAATCGGCATCAGATAATGATAAAAAGGTTGTGCATACCTGCAACGCTATACCTTGTGAACAGATCTTCTCCAAAGCCGAACAACTGGTTGGTGAGAAACGTAATTGGCTAACCAAACATCTCAATACACTGATCCGAATTAGCTAAGTGCTAGGAAAAGAGCAAATCAACGGTTCTGAAGAACTAGCTCACTTCAATGAGCGGAACTGTTCGGAGCCGCTCGCTATAGTGAGCGATTTTGCCCACCTCTAGTAAGTAGTAATGTACCCATAACTGGGTATTTGCACTTTTCGCGATTATGGGTATTCTTCGCCCATATTTGGGTAAAATGAACTGAGCGCGATCATCATATCGTACAAAGATAGATCGTTAGATCGAGAACGACATAGATGTCAACAGACAAAAATTTGTTCGTGCACTTTCTTCCTAAATGAAGTCTCCTGCCGCGAAAATATATGAATCACATCACGCAGTTCACTATCCGCACAAACCTTCCGAGGTTCATTGACAATAACACCGTCCTACAACGTCAACATCAACGCACATCCGGACTGAGGAAAAAACGTGAGGCCATTGTACTTGCCTTCTACCCACGTAAAAACTGCCATACCGTTCAATATCGCGAATCGTCGATCATAACAATGCTCCATTAGATGCATTATTGATTTGTACCTTCATAATAGCTAATATGACAGATCAGATTATTCTGCAAGTTGAGTTACGTGATGTGACGCAATAATTACCCGATAATGTTCCGGATTGTCGACAAGCCTAATAAATGCAAAACTCTTCGATTTTACTTAGGCTTGTTTAGATACACCCTAAACTCGCGATAAGAACGTGCCATTTAATGAATTGAAGAAGATGAAAATGTAAACAATAACACATTTCTGCCCCGTCGATGATACCGATCTTACAAGGTACTGGCGACACGTATAATTACTCATCGTGTGCGCATCATTAAAGCAAACAAAAGAAATGGATTTTCTCCTTATATGTTCCACACATGGAACGGAATGCAGAACACAGGTATAGGTATGCGTAAATAGTGGGGTAGTTAGTGAGTTCCTATCGAAAGAACTAGAAGGGGAAACCACATTCCTCAACCCACTGTTACAGCAGCGGTTCAGATTGTTCAAGACTGTCTAATATGTAATGGAATGTGTTGGACAAGCTTCGATATTGTGAAAGTATGATTTACGACATCGCCACCCGACGCAAGGTGTGACTTATTCATTACAAGGCTTCCACTACCAAGGGCAATCGAATTGATAAGATATTTTTGTTCTACTTACATCATCGTAGAAGCATCCGTCGTCCTCATCAACTTCACGCTTCACGTCCTTGCTTATGACGTTGTATCGTTCCTTGTCGTTGGGGTAAACCATTCGATTTCCATTGTAGGCGGTTCGTTGCTGATAGAGACGTCCATTGTATGGGATGCCTTCGAGAGCCGTTGCATCCGTCCAGCTAACGACACCGATCATCAATACGGCCAGGATCAGCAGACCCGGCGCTTGGTGCACTTGAAATCGCCACATTTTCTGTTTCGATCTTCTCGCCTGCTTCGATAGGATCTTTCCTGTTGCTCTTCTTCACACAAACACAGACACCGATTAACGATTATTCTCGTCCTCTTGACCGCAGCGCACCACGGATAAACACGATAATTGCACTTGTGCAGCACGCGCGTCTCACTGCTCGATATCTTGAACCAATTTGCGGTGATTTTCTTACTTTCCGTTTTCTTATCCTCAATCAGTTGTGCATTATCTTGTGATTGTATCCACTTGACTCAATCGAAACTAAAAATAACGAAAAACAAGAAATTAAATATCCTCCTTTACATCAAAATCAATCCCCGAGAGGCGGTGTGTCGGCGGTGGTCACGCGAAATGTTTTGCACTAGTTTCTGCACAGACGCAACCGTAAACATATGCGAGCTGAATCCGATGGCACACGGGTCATTCGATGGTGGTGGCGACGACGACGACGAAGACGACAAGATTCAGAGCTGCCGGTCTTACTCAAGTGGATTTACGCACTTGACGTGCCTTCGGCGTAGATTGTGGCCGCACATTTAACACAATGGAAAAAGTGCTAATTTCTGCTAAATTGACGTTTCCGAGGGGTTTTGCCAACTTCGATCGAGGCGGCCATCTGGAATTTCGAGACTCTTTGTTTGCACTGAGACCGTTAAATTTCATGCGGAAAAACGTTAATTTTCCAGCAACGCACTGGAGACGCGTGGTGTTTTTCAAAGGTCGAACACGTGACTTCGTATGAGGTGACTCATGGCTGGTGACAAAAAAAAACTGCCTTATCATTTCGATTGCTTTAACCATCAAAAGAACGACGTCATAAACCTGGCTTTTCGCATCGTTTATCTCCTACACTGGCGGATAGCAGGGGCACTATTCTGTTGAATTCAGTTTTGATTGCCACCATCCGGTGACCAGGCAACGTAAAAATACGCTCCCCGCCTAGCCGTATCTGGTGTTTGAATCAAACTGATAGCAGCCAGGCATCAGTGTCATTCATTTCATAATCGAAAACCTACAATTCGGGTTTCCATAGCCCGGAGGTCAAGAACGGAAATCAAAAACGTAAACAAACTGGATCTATCCATCAACCGAATGCGGTACCCAAGCCGCGGACTGTGTACGTAATAACTGAGCTGAAACTACTGTTTGTTGTAAAGCCATTATCAATACGGCATTATAGGCTCTGTTAGCAACAAAATTGAGTCGGTAGTCAAGCGCACTGCGCTGCAACGATGAGTCATCGCACCTGTTTTCGGACGACGACGACGACGACTAATGCGGTGCTACGCGGTGGAATTTCACGACCATCACGTCCCGGTTTTCGCCCGCTGCATCTGCTGAAGCGACCTGCTAGAGGTAGACTCGCTTATTGTTGTTGTGGTTAATCATTGTGCGAGTGATCGCAGCAACCATCAACCAGCAGTGGCTGATGGCAACGGAAAGCTCTCTAGTAGGCAAGTGTGCGAAGAGAGAACGGACGTGCGTTCCCCCAACCGATGCTATGAAATGATGGTTGGTTTATGGGGGAAATTTTTAGAAGATGGACGTATCATCCATTATCAATTATGCTTGATAAGTATGAACTTTTATATGAAGATTTTTTGGATTTTCTGATGTTTGCGGAATGTTATCAACAAAGATTTCGTCTTTTTACAATAACAGGTTCCACAAGTTTATAGATTACATTTTAGCTTTCATTCCTCGTAACCTGAAGATTTAAAAAAAAAAACACCAAAGCTATATGAAATTTGTAATTTAAAAAAGTGAGGAAACTCCGTTGAAATTGACTTTAACCCTTCTTTTTCTGTGCCATTTGAAATCACCTTCATCATCCAGTTCAAACCATTGAAGTCCAAAGAAGCCGTGTGAAATCTATCGTTCAAATCGCCTTTATTATTAACAACAACAACTGAAAACTCGTCCACGAGGAACACATCAAAACCGAGTAATAATTATGTTCAAACTTCATTCTCCATCTTGTAGAATTTCTTTCGAAACCGGTTGAAAACAAATCCCCAGAACTTTTGTTTTGGTCTGAGGACTCTTTACTGAGTTATCTTTTGATTCACCAGACACCCAAACAAAAGCAAGAGACGGGTTTCGCCCCAAATCGTATTTGAAGTTGGCAGCACCCTCTCAGATTACAACGAAATTTTCTGGGTGTGTAGACCATGACGAGATAAGCCACTTTGCATACTTAGTTTCTTCCATTTTTTTTCTAGACTGTCTTTTGAAAAGGGCTAAACTTTTTTTTATCGACTTTTTCCGATGTGCACAGTAAAAAAAATCCTTTACCCCTTTTTTACGTCAATAGAAGGGTTATTAAGATCCCTTGAAAAACTCGACTTTTTATCCGAGGCCCACGGGGCAGGAGTCATCTACCATTCGGCCTCAGCTCGACGAACTGAGCACATGTCTGTGTGTATGTATGTGTGTGTGTATGTGTGTATGTGTGTGTGCGTTACAAATAATGTCACATCGGTTTCTCAGCCATTTGTGAACCGATTTCAGTTCTGTTGACGGCAAATGAAAGCTACAACATTCTCATAGAACGCTATTGATTTTTTTTCATTCGGACATTTCGTTACGAAGATATGAACGAAACAGTACTTGACGGCCTATTATAATAGTAATCAAACAGTTTAGTCTCCGATTACATACTGAGCTATTTGTGTACCGATTTTAGTTTTGTTGTAAAGTTGATATCTCAAATAACTGGTCAAAATTTCATTATGATTGGATAATCCTTCATGGAGATATGACCAAAACAATACCTGAGAGCACATAATTGTGAGATGACAATATACTCGTTGCAGTGCAAAACCGAACAAGACCAATCACCCCAATCGATGCCGCTTGCATTCTATTGTGTCGCATCTGGTGCGTTGTATAGCACATACAGCGGACTAGCCACACTATGCGACTCTATAGAATTAGAGCAGCATCGATTGGCTCGAGTGGTCTGGTTTTGAACTGCAACGAGTATATTTGAAAATGCTCCATTTACTATAACTACATTATTTTCAACGAACATGCACTTATTAAGCATCTTGAATCCATATCAATAATCAAAATTGACGTTTAGGATTGTCTTATAATTTATTCTATGGACTGATTATATTAAATTTCTAATATTTATTTAATTTTCCCTTTTATATAATTAACATTAACAGGTCGTTAAGGACTATTTATGGCAATATTCTTATCACATCGATGAACACTACGTTCAGGATTGACAAATAGTTCATTTTATAAACTGTTCGTATGACATATCGAATATTCCTGGATCTTCCTGGAAGTTCTGATGAAAATATGTATCCAGTACAATATTGTCCACATTTGAGTTCGTAATTCTGGTAAAGTGTAAGAAGGGTTCAGTCTCACCATCGGTGGATTAATGCGGGTTTTTGATTCAATAGACGCACACAATGACAGGTTCTGCTTCACCACTCAAACCGAAAACTTTCACAGAGAAACCAAACTATCCAAATTTAAGTCATTTTCACTCATCTGGACAGCAAAGTAAAACCAGTCATAATTGTGTTTTTCAAGAAGTAGCCAATTTTGAGTATTTTGGAAAGACTCAATGCTGAGTGAAATTAACTGTTTGTTGAAAACTAATCGACAGTAAAAATAATCCAAATTTGAGTGTTCTTTTTTGAAGATATTATTCGCAAATCTGATCTAGTGAATTTTCTTTCTCTAAATTTAATAATAGAACATATAAATTTAAATGAAATAATCTGTATTTGTTTACATTTTCAAGTACATTAGGACACTCTTCGTTTATTATGTACACTGGGGTCATATCAGCGGTATGGTTGGTGTTTTGCTCGTTATAATTTTGTGTACCGAGCGAATGTGTTCCTCCAACACATTGAACTTGCAATTGATGGTTTCTTTACACTCATCAATGCAGGAATGTCTAAAATTAGCGATAATAATAAAAATAGGAACTTGAATAAATGAAACAATTACACTTACCGGTTATTTTTTGTAGCTTCCCGAGTCCATAATTTTCTTTAGTTGCTCCATAACATTTGTAGGCACCTCACTCGCGTTAAATTTCGAACTGGATACTAGGTAACTAAACACTAGAAACGGTACGAAAAAAAATTCCTTCCACCATTGTTGATTGAATCTCCTTCAAAAATTTTCAGCCAAAACAAAGAGACAGCCCAACACTCCGATTTGGATAGTTTCCCCTCCCATACATTGAAAACTTACTTCTCTTAATATACCTTGGTGTAGGTAAAATTAACCTTTTCAATCATACTTCAGGGTTGAGTTAAAACTACCTACCAGTGAGAACAAAATTATATCCAAAATAATAGTCCTATCAGAGTACTTAATTTTGAGTACTGTCACACTTGATTTTATATAGTTTGGGTTCTCCGTGTATGGGCCAAAGTAAACATAGAATGAACATAGCATGAACTTCGTCGCCTGTCAATTGGATGCGTGTTTATCACTGCTTGCTTGTACAATTCAGTGCCAACATTTGATTAGGGCGAATCTATTTTTTGTAACAAACACTTTGTCCGCTATTTTATCGGTAATTGAACACAATTCCTTCAAGTTGAATATATCAGCGGATAGAGATAAAGCTTTTCTTCCCTAAGGAGTGCTTAATATGTATTTGTGACCTATTGTTCAAGAGAAAATAACTACGAAAGCCATTCTTTACAATAGCAGATTTGCCCTAATCTAATGTTTCGCTGAATTTATTGATTCGTTCTTTAACTTCTGTTGATGATTCATTTTCGTGTCCTGATTCGATTGTGTGCTAGTGCTCGAAGCTTCCGTTCGGATCACTTGGTGATTGTGTGGTACCGCGTCCAAAGCAAAAATGAATCGGAAACCAAAAAGCACAGTGTAGCCAATAAATACAGCGAGACATACAGAAAATATGTAGCTACTAAACGCCAAATGTTTATATAAAGTGCCATGTGTTGCTTTGGGCCAGTATTTTCTGTTTTTGGTAGATCCTGGTCATGGTACACGTTACTTAGTTGGTAATGGTACGGCATTACCAACCCGGATGCAGTGGATTCCCGGTCCGGTACAGAAGATTTTGCACATGTCACAAAACCAAAAACGTCTGCATTCATGTTGAAATAGAAAACAAGCGAATGTTTCTTAAACGAACGATAATTATCGATATGGCTATTATACACTCAATTGAAATCTCGAGAACGACTTTTCTTGCATGTTATGTGATATAGAATTCATAAGGGGTGCACAAAACATTGTGTCAATAGTCCGGAAAAAAATTGTCTCGACTTATCGGATACGTGTGGCAGGAAAATTAAAAAAAAATCTAATTGAGTTGGCTTATTTTCCCAGACTGTACATACTTAACAAAACTTCCAACACTGTCACTCGAACTAAAAGACAATAAAAGATTCTGCCGTTTTTTTGCCGCACCAGGGAGATGGAATGGAATTTTATTCCACCTGACGCACTCGAGTTTGGCGGTCTTTGGGAGGCCGCAGTCAAGTCAGTGAAGACACACCTCAAGCGCATCGTCGGCAACGTCAAGCTAACCGTCGAAGAGCTAACGACAGTCAGAACGTCGAATCGTTCCAGCTTCCAATATTTCGGGTGTAAGTGCCACGTTCTCGTACAAGCACACGTATCCAGTGGAGAGGAATTCATTCTGCACTCTCTGTTCACATAGGCGATCGTTTTGGTACCACCGTCTGGTTCCCCACCTGCCCACACGTAAACCAAGGTAGTGACTTGTAAGTACCAAGAGAGCATGCTACCTTTTGTGGTTGCACGTGCGAACGTAACAGAAAAAACGAAGACCGAAGAAGAAATAAGCTAGTTAGCAAGAGGGAGCAGAGAAAAAATATCGGAAGGGAAAGATTGAAGACAGATAAACATGTAAAGAAAGAGGAAGTCCACAAATGAAGCATTCGTGTTGTTGTAAGTGAATGTTTAGCTCTGTATTATGTGAGCTTTATAGCAAGTATTGAAAGTTGTCTTGTTTTGGAGTTTATTTTTCTGGGTAAGTCAACCCTTAATCGACGTGTGACTAATCTCGACTAATCTCGAATCGTTTCGTTTGGAACTTCTGGCTCGACCGGTGATAATACCCCCAGCCCTCTTCCCTTCATAACCTTTGGTTCTAACGTGCTGTCATACTTTGGAGTTGAGACTTTGCTGGTTTTGTCGACTTTAGTATCTCCCGTGAAATACAATGGTTGATTTAAACACTCTGCTTGAATGATCTCAGGTCGGCCAAACCTGTACATTTACAAACATCTACAAACGGGAAGCTCGACCGGAAGGTGAGTAACATGGACTGATGATTGATGATAGCCGATTTTTTTTATATCTTTATTAGGGTGACTTTTAGCCTCCAATACTAGTTCGTCACCTGCCGATTATAATTTCGTCATTGCGCTGCGTTAATTGCACTCTTTCATCTTCAAAACAACTGCGATGGAAATGATTCCCGGAAAATCGCTGTGTAGTGATAACACTTCAAAATTTACGGAGCGCGGACAAAACAGAGTTCACAATTTACTCGTGCACAGGGCAAGGGCAAGAACAAACGTGTTTTGTAGAAGTATTTTTTATGTTTATATTTAGTTTGGATTTTCTTTATTGAGCACATTTAATAAAGTTATCAGTAATTGATATTATTTACAAAATACAGTGCATGTATTTATCAACAAAAATTAAAACAAGAAAAGACATATGTTCCATACATCAGGAAATATTGACAAAAACACAGTTAGTGATTATCTTTCGAGGACCTTATTTTCGCACGGTTTCCTCATCGGACGATGACATTGCCGGAATTGATGTGAACCAAGCCTCTCGGTTCTTAGTGCTCCTGAAAAGAGAATATATAATTATGTTAACAGAAAGCTGCATTAAAACTCAAAGTATTTGGAAACAACTAATCGAAAACAAGGTACTTATAAAAAACTTACATACTAATATAGCAACCAATTGCTGTATTAGTATAAGGACAATTATTAAAAACGGAAAATGATAGTGAACAGTGTTGTTGATTCATTAGCGATTTCACGATTAACAGCTGAGAATTCTCTACACGCAAGAGGAGAGCAGAAAAAATAATTCCGCAATTCTTCATCTCCCTATCGATTCCACAGGAGAGTAATTGTGTTTGTTTTTGCCATTGCGGTTTTATCTCATCATTCTATGAAATGAACTATTATGGAATCCTGGAGAGCGAGTTTTTTGTTGTACTTGCGACATTTTACACGTGAGTGCATTCGTGTCGGTATAAGCGAGAGTGTAAGCTGTTCAGTGGATTGCCCGTAACTATAGACGCAATAATTAATTTCCATTTAATTCCAAATACCTTTATTTGGAATTAAATATACGCTTATTTCGTCTACAATATGCTTCAGTGCCGCGTACTAATATGTACTACTTAAGAAGTCTGCACATTATAAACGAAATACGCGTATCTGTCAAGATAAGCAATTAAGGTTGTTGGAATTAAATTGAAATTACTAATCTTTCATCTCATTTTCAAGTTAACTAAACGACTAATATGTTGAGTAGATGCCACTATTGCAGCTGACGGGTTTGTTCATTGAGTAAATAATGCTAATCTTTCATTTTCCAAATTCCGTTATAAATTCTTCGCGTTTGGCAGCCAGTGATGGCTAAAATAGGTTTAGTTTTCCTTTCGTCGTCGCATACCTTATGTTTTGTTCCAAATGACCGATGAAAGTCGATTTTTTAAATGATTATCTCCGATTGTGATGAAACATTGAAATCACTTACGATTTAGCATAAGTTTCATTAAAACAATTGTAACTCGAAAACTGTATATTGTATGAATAAACTGTCTGAGAAAGAATGTTAGGGAACTAATAGGGGTTTATGAAGAGAATATTAGACTGGTCGTAAGAAAAGTGATCCATTGCAAGAAATTTATATTAAGCCTAAAATAAAAAAATAAAAAATCAAAATGCATATCTTTATTTGAAACTGTGTTGATTGAGTAGAGCAAACGCACAGATTGATGAAAATTAAAAAGAAAATGATTCAATGAAATAGATTAATGAATGTATAAAAATATAAACATGATTGAAGGTGTTCTAAAGTAAGGTTGATTCAGACGAGAGATTGGAAGGATTAGGAAACAGCAAATTATGAGGGAGAGGAAAACAACAACGGATGTAATAACCTGAACGAAGAGAAAATACATTCAGTCTTGTAATTGACCATGACAAGAAAAACGTGTCCGAAAAGAAAAATAGAGCCTGTACCTTCCGGAATTAACGACAATTGCGTAAGTCGATAAGTGAAGTGGAATTGGTTTGTGCAAGACAACCTGTTGGGGAAAGCGAGGGCGGGGAACACAAATCCGGGTAGCTACCTTATTGCGCAACTTCATAGCTGCATATATATTTCAATGTTTTTCAATCCTATTGTACATACTGATATATCCTACTCACATTTCTGTGTAATTCGTGTTTCTTTAGCTCAGCCTCTTACTTCACTTGTTCTAGCTCTCTTCTCAAACAAATTTAGGTTATAATAATATATGTTACACCAAAGCATGCTTACTCTTTATTAGAGATAACTATCGATTTTTCTAATATATTTCTACAGCCAACTGTTCTTGTTTCATTCCACATCGAACGCTGAAGAGCTTCGGTTCAGTTTTTTTTGCACTCCAAACCACCTATTTTGCTTAGTTTCATCAACCCGCTAAAATTTAAAAAAAATTGAAATTCGTGCACTGATTGAACCACCGATATCCAGCCTAGCGTTACTTTAGGGAAGCAGACATCCCCGGCCGAGTCCGACGGATGATCTGTCCAGCCATTGAAAATTCGTGCACTGATTGAACCACCGATATTCAGCCTAGCGTTCCTTAAGGGAAACAGACATCCCCGGCCGAGTCCGACGTATGATCTGTCCAGCCAGTACCCTCGTCAAACACCGGATGAGAAATAGTGTAATTCCATAAGCATCATCGCAACCTTCCCTCATTTCTCCATCCACTTCCGATCAGCAAGCGGTGCTTTGATTGCGAGCAACAGGGAAAGTAAATAGCACAGTTTTGTTACTGTTCCTTCCTCTGTAAGTTTCTTTTGAGTATCTCTCTCCCATATTCATCAAATTGATCTGCATAGGGTGGTTGAAAAAATATCGTTCTGCATAGGTTGGTCAAAAAAAAATCATCTGATTTTTATGTTCTTATATTTAATTCTTATTTTTGTGCCTGAATTTGTTTTTTTTATGGATGATTCTACGAGGGGCGTCTTGCCTCCCAAAGATGTTTTGAGGAAGCGCTGTTACCATCCATCTTCTGCCTCTCCTTGGGTTGTCTACTTTCGGTAGAAAGTGAAAGCCCTAGATTTTCTGAGCATTAAAAGAAATTTGACGCGTCGTTATCCGGGGACCGAATTTCATCCAGTCAACTGAAACAAACTGCGTATTACTGCCCGTACATATAAAATTTCAAATAAAATAGCTAACGACGTAGGTTACAACGCCGAGTACTACGTCTACATCTCATCTCGAGATGTGGAGATAGATGGTGTGGTTTCTGCAGCAAGCCTGACGTGCGAAGATGTTAAAGAAGGTATGGGGCTACCTGATTCTGTTTCGTCTACCGTTGAAATTCTGGAATGCAAAAAGTGGCATGCAGCAACAATGGTAGATGGAAGAAAGACGTATTCGCCGTCGGATTCGCTCCAAGTTACCTTCGCCGGATCAATTTCCCAAAATTTGCTGAAATCGATAATTTTTTCTTTTCAGTGCGCCTTTTTGTACTAAGGTATTTAATTATACCAAGTAAGTGCTAACAATTGGGTCATACGGCTACTTTTTGCGGCAACAAGCCCCGTTGTTGCAAATGCGGCCAAAGACATCTGAAGGATGGTTGCCAACAGGAAGCAACACAGTGTGCTTACTGTGGCAAAGAGCCTCCTTACAATTTGCAGAACTGCCCCGTGTACAAGAAGCGCACTGATAATGTGAAACGTTCCATACAAGAACGCTCCAAACAGACGTATGCAGAAATGTTTGAAGTCGCAAAACGGAGCGTCTGCATCGTCTGTATCAGCCGCTCAAAATGAAAATCCATTTTTGATTTTGTCTTCCGATGAACTGGACTCTGACGTAGCCGATGAGAGTGGATTTCCGTAGGTACACGCCCCCGGTAAAAGGAAGCCCGAGGTGTGCGCCGGAAACAAACAAGACCAACTATCAGAAGCTTACAAAAAAAATGGAGGTAGCGGGGGTCAATTCAAAAACCAAATAGATCGGTAATAATGGTAACCGTAATAGGTTTCTAAAACCAAAAACTACGTCTTCTCGCAATTCTAATAATATCCCATCAAAGCTATGTAAGATTAATTCTTAGGACATTGTGGATAACATTTTAAATGCTTTTGGTCTTTCGGATGCTTCACCGCTCCGAGGGATTATTGACCTACTCATTCCTATAATTGACTGTATCATGGCCCCTCATTGGTGAATTCATATCTTTCGATGAATAATCCGTCGAGTGAGGTTCAAGATATTTATTTTATTTATTTATTATCACCGTCTTCGATAAAAACTATCGTGCAGACTGAACTACTTAATACTAGTTTCCAATAACTTAAAGTCTAAGCAATTCTACTTATTCGGTTTTTAAAAACATTTTTGGATATATCGAAGTCGAATTCGTCACAAACTGAATTAAAAGTGCGAAGGCACGAATCTAACGGATTATTATATCCATAGTTAGTGCGGTGATAAGGAACAGCAAGCATCGGATAATTTCGAAGTCGACGAGGAGGAACGTTCAGTGAAATCTGCTCAAGCAGCGCAGGGCAGTCAATAACGCCGATTAGGATGTCAAAAACCAGCAGACGCTGCATTTTAATACGCCTGACAGTCAGTAGTTCCAAATTTATTAGTTTGCAACGGTCCGAGTACGGAGGGAGATTGTCCGGGTGATTCCAAGGAAGTGAACGAAGTGCGAAACGAACGAACTTCTTCTGTACGCGTTCAATGGAAACGATGGGTGCCACATAATAAGGAGACCAAACGGGGGCCGCATACTCGAAGATGCTCCGTACTAAACTGCAATATAGTGATTTTAAATCATAGATGTCGTTGAACTCAGAGGTGTGCCGTCGGATTAGCCCTAACACTGAGAAGGCTTTAGCAGTCGTGATTCCCACATGCTGATTGAACTGTAGCTTGGCATCGATGGTAACTCCCAGGTCGCAGATTGAAGCCACACGATCCAGATGCGCTGACCCCATGCTGTACTGGTGATGAGCGGGATTGTTGGAGCGAGTGAGGGATATAACTTTGCATTTATCGTTATTAACACGCATGCCATTGTGGCTACACCAGATTAACAATGTGTTAATATGCTCTTGTAAGGCAAAACAGTCGCGTGGAGAACATATTACACGAAAAAAATTGAGATCATCGGCGAACGATAATTTGAACGACTAGAGGCACAAGCACAAATCGTTAACGAAGATGTTAAATAACAGCGGGCCCAATACGCTGCCTTGGGGTACTCCTGACGTGATGTTCAATTGACGAGATCTTGATGAATTGACCACTACGTGCGCTGTGCGGCCAGAAAGATATGTAAAAAGCCACTTCTTTAGCCAGTCAGGAAAGCCGATGCGTTTGAATTTGTCAATTATCAAAATATGAGGAACTGTGTCGAGTGCTTTAGCAAAATCGACATACACCGCGTCCACTTGCCTTCCCAATTCAATTTCTCGTGACAGTGACGTAACGTAGCACATCAAGTTTGTTGTTGTTGAGCGATGTTTCATGAAGCCGTGTTGATTTTCAGAAATTAATGGTGCGGCTACTGTGTAGGGAACATTGTGCATCAGCTTTTCTAAAACTTTACTTAAACAACACAGAATGGAAACACCACGATAGTTTGTGACTCGGTTGAAGTTTCCTGACTTATGGACGATAGAAGCATTCTTCCAAACGGAAGGAAATGTTTTCTCGCTAAGCGATCGGTTGAATAAAATCGTGACAGGGGCTGCGAGGCTCATAGCACACTTTTTCAGGAGTAGTGGTGGTATGCCGTCTGATCCGGATCCTTTCTTGGAGTCGAGATTGTAAATGACCTTCAGTACTTCATCAGAGGAGAATTGGATGACGGGAAAGTTTATGTTGTGCGAAGAAATATGCGCGAAGCAATTGTGACGAGGTACAGGACACGACTTACTGAACACATTCTCGAAGAATTCGGCGAAGAGATTAGCGACTTCTGCGTTAGAGCTAGCATGAGCCTTCTCGTTTGTAATGTTGCAAGGGATACTAGCAGAGGATCTCAGTTTTCTAACGAAACCCCAGAAACGTGTTGGTTCCTGTTTGATGCTTGCTTGAATCTCGGATAAATATTCGTCATGAGTGGATTGCAAAACAGATTTGAATGTAGTCTCAACTTCTCTTAGAATGGTTTTGTCGGCTTCCAATTTCGAGAGGAAATAGTGATTGCGTGCCTTCCTGAGTTGCGAAGATGTCGCAGCTCAGCGGTCCACCACGGTTTGTTGAAATTTGAGTTAACCGCACGTCGTTTGCGCGGTACAAAAGTGCTGCAAATTTCGAAGAGCTTATCGTAAAATGCTACAGATGTTTCATCGATCGTTACGGTCCTCGCGAGAAAGCTCCAATCAACCTCTCCAAACGCTATATTCAACTGATTGAAATCACACTTGTTAAAATCGTAGTCAAAACTGTCAACGTCGTCGATTGAAGTCGGAATAGCGTCGCCCACGTCAAATAGCAAAACGAACGGCGCATGATGGTTGTCAATTGGTAAAAGTGGTGCAGGAGGTTCAACTAGATCTAGAAGTTCTGGCAGACTTACAAAAACTAGTTTAAGGATTCGACTGTTGATGTTCACGAAGTGATTAACTTGCCGAAGACCGGTAGCGAATAATGCTTCGATGAGAGACTGCTCGTGTTTTGATGAAATGTTCGTAGGGATGTAGCCATTTAACTCTTCGTCCAACTCCCATCGCAAATTTGGGAGGTTGAAGTCACCCAAAGACAAAATGATATCCTTTGCTGACGCACTGTTTACGAGGCTCTGCACTGCATTTGCATGGTCAGAATACCGGTCAGCGGACGAGTTGGGGGGGATATAAATTGTGATGATGTAGAGGGAGCAGTGATCCAGACTCACCCGAACAGCTACTTGCTCCAATTGTTCGCTATTTGACAGTGGAAACGCCTCGCAGCGTAAATGATGCTTCATGGCTATCAGCACACCACCACCTCGTGAGTGATGACTGCTTGCTGCACTGCGATCGCATGTGTAGTCGGGAGAAATCTCTCGCTTTCGATGTCGTCACGAAGCCAGGTTTCGGTGATAACGAGCAAATCGTAGTCACAACTAGACAACATCATACGAAGGCGAGCAATTTTGGTGCGCATACCTCGCACATTCTGGTAGTAAACTGATAAGCTGGATCTTGGCCTGGAATCGGAGAGCGATTCATGTCTTGCTGGGCAATTAGCGCAAACGTACTTGCCTGAATTCACGTTTTGGAAGCCCCTTTCCCCACACCCACACGTAGGGCCGGGACGGCTGCTGGTCGGTGGCTGAAGTGGCTCGACTACGGTGGGGGGATTGAGGGCTTCCATAGTGCTGTGTTCGGTGCGTCCCGGTGTTCGGCTCACAAGCTGGGATTGTTGAGATGCGTCGAACAATGAAAAAACGCTGGAAACGGAGGGCGGATCAGGTCTTGAAGGGCAATTAGCGCAAACGTACTTACGTGTATTCACGTTTTGAAAGCCCCTTTCTCCGCACCCACACGTAGGGCCGGAACGGCTGCTGGTCGCTGGCTGGAATGGCTCGACTACGGTGGGGGGATTGAGGGCTTCCAGAGTACTGTGTTCGGTGCGTCCCGGAGTAAAATCTTGCGGTAGAGTCTTGCTTGTAGTTGCATTGTCACTGTTGGAGTAGCGCTGAGTGCTGCTGGTTATGCGCCTGAATTTGAAGTAGACAGTCTCCGAAATTTTTGGGAGCTGTAGTCCTCGAACTGTCGAAACATTATTCCCTCTGGCCATGTCAAGAGATCAAGTGCGATGTTCTTCAAAGCTGAATCGAGACCAACTTTGAACGAGATAAATGACATGTTGCTTGTGTCAGTACCTCTGGCGACCAGTTTTACCACATCGGGATTGTTTTCCAGTCCTAAGTTTGCCTTAACCATTTCCATAATTGCTTCGTTCGTCACATCAGGTTTAATACGCGAAAAATACAGCCAAAACTTATCAATTGGTTTCATGCTGATAGGTACTGAAACTACGTTTGGGTTGAGGTGCTTTGATCCGGATTGACACTCAGAAGATGTGCGTACCGCTGAATCGAATTCTCGGGGCTGTTTTTTGGCACGCATTGATTCACTAGCTGTCGGCCAGCGATTGAGTTTTGGGGACTGTAATGACAGTACCGGCTTGGAAGAGATCTTTTTTATTTCCGTTTGCAGGCTATTAATAGCATCAGTAAGCGATTTCAGAGGTGATTTTTCATCCGCATGTTTCGTTATGGTGCGGAGATAGGAGTTATCGAACAAATCAGCACAGTTATCACACATCCAGTAGAGGTTTTTCCGATGTGACGAGAAATAGCCCAATAGTGCTCGAGACACACCAGAACATGTCATGTGGAACATGGAACCACAGTAACCACGGCAGGCAACATAATCAATGCCAGTAATAGTCAGACTGCATTTAGCACAATTCTTTTCCATGTCCCTCAACGGTGATCACAATGCCTTGCTGTAGACGACACGTAGCACAAGTGGTGAATTAAAACGGTAACGAAACTTTATAGCGATGATGGGCTTTAAAGCTTGGACAAAATGTTGTCGGCTATTCGAAAGTTACCACTCACTGTCTATGTTCGAAAGTTACTACTCACACAGAACAAAACAAAAATCGAGCGAAGGGAGGTGGTAGGGGAAATGTTTAAGGACCACTTTCACGAAAATCACAACACTAATTCTTAAAAACTAGCTCGTACACAAACAAGACTTCACTCGAAAAGTTGTATGGTAAACATTAATAACACTGAGAACGATGAATCAGTAATTTTAGCACGATATGAAACGGAGAAAAAACATATACAAAATATGCGCTTAGTAAGGTAAACAAGTGCAATCAAACAGTGATGCCAGAATATCATCACCGTATTACAATGGAACTGTAGTAGTCTAATACCAAACATAAACTCGTTCAAGTATTTATTTGATTCACAATTCTGATTGTGATATATTTGCTCTCTGTACAACATGGTTTTCTTCTGAAGATGAATTAAACTTCCATGATTTTAACATTATTCGCCTGGACCGAGATAATTCATATGGTGGCGTACTTTTGAGGATCAAAAAATTAGAGGTGGCTTATATCAGGGATGTAACCGCGAGGTTCTCGTAGGACCGCGTTGGTGTATAGTAAAAACGGTATTATTCAAATAATTAAAACATACCATAACACACATGGTTGATAATTATTGAACAAGAATTTAAGTATTTGGGTATTCATGAAGTTGTATAATCGATCAACTCTTAAAATCCAACTGTTTGTATTTATTTTGGTTTTCTTTTTTGTTTCTCAATAACCTAACGCTTCCGCTGAGTCTCCGCAACGTTCATCGATTGCTTTTGCTGAGACATTATTCGGAAAACACAATAGTCAAATTTGACAATGAAACTTATCACTCTCTTGTTTTATGCCCACAGAAAATCAAAGCATTAGAAAAGTTAGAAGATCGAATGAAACAATTCAGCGTTAACATTTGATTAGGGCGTATCTACTATAGTAAACAAACACTTCATTTGGAAATTGAATACAATCCCTTGAAATTGAATTTATCACTGGATAGAGATAAACAAAAATTACATGTACTTATTTAGCATCTTGAATCCATATCGATGATCGAAAATGATGCTTAGGATTGTCTTTATGGAATATCTGTAATTTCCCTTTTATGTTACTCAACATAAACAGGTCGCTAAACACTATTAATGACAATATTTTAATAACATCGATGAACAACACAGTTCATTTTTTACTGAACTGAAATTATGACATTAAAATAATTTTGGAATTTCCTGGAATTTCTGAAGAAAATATGTATCCAGTGCCATACTGGCCACATTTTAGTTCGTAATTATGATGAAATGTAAGAAGGGTTCAGTCTCACCATCGGTGGATTAATTCGGGTTTTTCTAACTAACATTAACAGGTCGCTAAGCATTATTAATGGCATTTTTTTAATCACATCGATGAACAATGTTTTCAGGATTCTCAAATAGTTCATTTTATAAACAGAAATTCCAGGAAGATCCAAGAATATGCGATATGTTATATTTTCAATATTCCTATCTTCCTCGAATTTCTGATGAATATATGTATCCAGTACCATACTGGCCACATTTGAGTTCGTAATTCTGGTGAAGTGCTAGAAGGGTTCAGTAACACCGTCGGTGGATTAATGCGGGTTTTTTTTTCCTGTAACCAAAACTTGTATTGTATTGGACAGATGATGTATCAATTTAAGGAAAATTTGCAGACTATTTTCATCGACCATCTAACTATCTAACTTGAAGTTAATTAATCCATATCAGGACCGTTTCGCCAATATTTCAAATAAAATAATTAATTGTATGTATATTATAGATCAGAATGTTCAAGTGTTTTTACGAAAAGTTGTCTAGGTATTAAGAATATTTTGAGAAAATTGAAACAAATCACAAAAACAAAACACGATATGTATGTATATAAACTTTAAATAATTTTGAAAATAGCTGCATTAGTTATTGGTTAGTCAACATGTTGAAGTATTTCAATGAATAATGTTCGGCGAAAATTTATCAAATCATCTTACGGCATATTGATGTGATGAAATATTGATTTTCAGAATAATTATAATCTTAGAATATAATCTAACAAAAATTGGTTACAAGCTATGTTTGTTTTTTACGTACATACTTTTAAAGTTGAAATTTTCAACTATTTTTATGAATAGCATTCTAAGTATTTTATTATATTTTGAGATGATTTTTACAAATAATTCGAAGGCATATTATGAATTTTTTTTTAATAAAATACATACGGCTATCCCAAGAAATATGGAGCTTTGGTAAATATACAAGCACATAACAATCAATTTGAAGAACACTTTACTAGGTAATTTCAAGTTAATTTAATATAAGTCAAAATATCAAAAAACCATTCCACTTCGTTCAGCGAAAGAAGAAAGTTCGTTCGATCCAACGCTCCGTTATTTTGGAAGATTTATTCGTGTGCGACTCTTCGAAACTATTATTTTTTCACTCAAAATCTATTCGCTCCAGTGGATAGAGTGAGAGGGAGTTTTTTTTCTAAGAAGCCAGTGTGGTTTTCCAGTGCAATTAGCAAATCAAGCAGTGCTAGCTGCCGAATTATCATCCCGCTAATTTTCGCTTCATCTCCACGTGGTGACGCTAACCAGCTTTACACGACTACACTGCCAACGGTCATCCGACAGCGTTGAGCGAGTGCATCCGAAGGCGATCGCATCAGCGCACCGCTCCCCGCTCCCCGCATATGGTGCGTCAGCAGCAGTAGCAGCAGTAGCAGCAGCAGCAGCAGCCACAGATCAGTAATATTAGTTAAGTTTTTTTTTCCCTGGAGTACCCACTAGAGTTTGGCGTTAATTTGTGTGTTCCTTGTTTGTGTTTGTGTGTGATTTAAATTGTTGGGGGCGTTCAACGTTCCCACGAGTAAGGCAAATCGTGCATGTTGAAGAGGTTTCTTCGACATGGACGATTTGTCTGAAAAAGTACCTTTGCCACCTGATGATGGGGAGGCACAGACAAAATTCAGACCGCGATCGTATCCAATTGACTCGGTCGGTCCATGGGTTGTCTACTTTCAGCCCAAAATGAAACCATTGAATGTGTACCAAATCACTACTGATCTGACGAAGAGATTCTCAGCCGTGACAGAGATCACGAAAGTAAAATTTAATAAACTCCGTGTTGTCGTCTCTAACCTGAAGCAGGCTAATGAGATTTACTATTTTCAACGAACATGTATTTATTAAGTATCTTGAATCCATATCGATAATCAAAGTTGAAGCTCAGGATTGAAACTTTGTTCACGACAAATTAAAGTTATAAAATCTTCAAATAACTGGTCAAAATTTCATTATGATAACTTCCCTTTTTACCCTTCTTAGGCCCACAGAGCCGAATTTCATATACCATTTGACTCAGCTCGACGAACTGAGCACATGTCTGTGTGTGTATGTGTGTGTGTGCATTACAAAAAATGTCACATCGGATTCTCAGCCATTTGTGAACCGATTTCAGTTCTGTTGACGGCAAATGAAAGCTACAACATTCTCATAGAATGCTATTATTTTTTTTTCATTCGGACATTTCGTTACGAAGATATGAACGAAACAGTACTTGACGGCCTATTATAATAGTAATCAAACAGTTTAGTCTCCGATTACATACTGAGCTATTTGTGTACTGATATTAGTTTTGTTGGTGCCCAATCGAAACTATGGAATCTCCAAATAACTGGTCTAAATTTCATTATGATTGGATAATCCTTCCTGGAGATATGACCAAAACAATACCTGAGAGCACATAATAGTGAGATGAAAATATACTCGTTGCAGTGCAAAACCGAACAAGACCAATCACACCAATCGATGCCGCTTGCATTCTATTGTGTCGCATCTGGTGCGTTGTATAGCACATACAGCGGACTAGCCACACTATGCGACTCTATAGAATAAGAGCAGATGCTGATTGAGACTTTGTGTAATTTTCGAATATACTCGTTGCAGTTCAAAACCAGACCACTCGAGCCAATCGATGCGATTGGCTCGAGTGGTCTGGTTTTGAACTGCAACGAGTATATTCGAAAATTACACTAAGTCTCAATTTACTATTTTCAACGAAAATGTACTTATTAAGCATATGGAATACATGCCGATAATCAAAATTGACACTTGGGATTGTCTTATAATGCATTCTATGGACTGATTATATGAAATTTCTAATTTTTGTGTAATTTCTCCTTTTTACCCTTCTTACACCAATCGAAGGGTATTAAGATCGCTTGAAAACTCGACTTTTTATCCGAGGCCCACATGCCCGAGTATCATATACCATTCGACTCAGCTCGACGAACTGAGCACATGTCTGTGCGTATGTTTGTGTGTGTATGTGTGTGTATGTGTGTGTGTGTGTGCGTGTGTGTGTGTGTGTGCATGTGTATGTTAGTTACAAAGAATGTCACATCGATTTCTCAGCCATTTTTGAACCGATCTCATTTCTGATGATGGCAAATGAAAGCTGCATCATTCTCATAGAACGCTATTGATTTGTTTTTAATTCGTAAATTTCGTTACGAAGCTATGAACGAAGCAGTACTTGACGGCCTACTATAATAGTAATCAAACAGTTTAGTCTCCGATTTCAAACTAAGTTATTTGTGTAGCGATTTTAGTTTTGTTAGCGCCAAATCAAAGTAATAAAGTTTCCAAATAACTGGTCAAAATTTCATTATGATTGGATAATCTTTCATGGAGATGTGATCAAAACAATACCTGAGATCACATAATTGTGAAATGAAAATATTCTCGTTACTGTTCAAACCCGGACACGACTACTCGCACCAATCGATGACGCTTGCATTCTATTGTGTTATATTGGCTGCTTTATATAGCACACCAGATGCGCCATACAGCGGGCTGGATGCCACATTATGCCACTCTATAGAATTAGAGCAGGTTCGCTTGGCGTAAGTGGTAGGTGTTTGGTTTTGAACTACAACGAGTATATTCAAAAATTACATGTACTTATTTAGCATCTTGAATCCATATCGATGATCGAAAATGATGCTTAGGATTGTCTTTATGGAATATCTGTAATTTCCCTTTTATGTTACTCAACATAAACAGGTCGCTAAACACTATTAATGACAATATTTTAATAACATCGATGAACAACACAGTTCATTTTTTACTGAACTGAAATTATGACATTAAAATAATTTTGGAATTTCCTGGAATTTCTGAAGAAAATATGTATCCAGTACCATACTGGCCACATTTTAGTTCGTAATTATGATGAAATGTAAGAAGGGTTCAGTCTCACCATCGGTGGATTAATTCGGGTTTTTCTAACTAACATTAACAGGTCGCTAAGCATTATTAATGGCATTTTTTTAATCACATCGATGAACAATGGTTTCAGGATTCTCAAATAGTTCATTTTATAAACAGAAATTCCAGGAAGATCCAAGAATATGCGATATGTTATATTTTCAATATTCCTATCTTCCTGGAATTTCTGATGAATATATGTATCCAGTACCATACTGGCCACATTTGAGTTCGTAATTCTGGTGAAGTGCTAGAAGGGTTCAGTAACACCGTCGGTGGATTAATGCGGGTTTTTTTTTTCCTGTAACCAAAACTTGTATTGTATTGGACAGATGATGTATCAATTTAAGGAAAATTTGCAGACTATTTTCATCGACCATCTAACTATCTAACTTGAAGTTAATTAATCCATATCAGGACCGTTTCGCCAATATTTCAAATAAAATAATTAATTGTAGGTATATTATAGATCAGAATGTTCAAGTGTTTTTACGAAAAGATGTCTAGGTATTAAGAATATTTTGAGAAAATTGAAACAAATCACAAAAACAAAACAAAGCATACACGATATGTATGTATATAAACTTTAAATAATTTTGAAAATAGCTGCATTAGTTATTGGTTAGTCAACATGTTGAAGTATTTCAATGAATAATATTCGGCGAAAATTTATCAAATCATCTTACGGCATATTGATGTGATGAAATATTGATTTTCGGAATAATTATAATCTTAGAATATAATCTAACAAAAATTGGTTACAAGCTATGTTTGTTTTTTACGTACAACATACTTTTAAAGTTGAAATTTTCAACTATTTTTATGAATAGCATTCTAAGTATTTTATTATATTTTGAGATGTTTTTTATAAATAATTCGAAGGCATATTATGAATTTTTTTTTAATAAAATACATACGGCTATCCCAAGAAATATGGACCTTTGGTAAATATACAAGCACATAACAATCAATTTGAAGAACACTTTACTAAGTAATTTCAAGTTAATTTAATATAAGTCAAAATATCAAAAAACCATTTCACTTCGTTCAGCGAAAGAAGAAAGTTCGTTCGATCCAACGCTCCGTTATTTTGGAAGATTTATTCGTGTGCGACCCTTCGAAACTATTATTTTTTCACTCAAAATCTATTCGCTCCAGTGGATAGAGTGAGAGGGAGTTTTTTTTTCTAAGAAGCCAGTGTGGTTTTCCAGTGCAATTAGCAAATCAAGCAGTGCTAGCTGCCGAATTATCATCCCGCTAATTTTCGCTTCATCTCCACGTGGTGACGCTAACCAGCTTTACACGACTACACTGCCAACGGTCATCCGACAGCGTTGAGCGAGTGCATCCGAAGGCGATCGCATCAGCGCACCGCTCCCCGCTCCCCGCATATGGTGCGTCAGCAGCAGTAGCAGCAGTAGCAGCAGCAGCAGCAGCCACAGATCAGTAATATTAGTTAAGTTTTTTTTTCCCTGGAGTACCCACTAGAGTTTGGCGTTAATTTGTGTGTTCCTTGTTTGTGTTTGTGTGTGATTTAAATTGTTGGGGGCGTTCAACGTTCCCACGAGTAAGGCAAATCGTGCATGTTGAAGAGGTTTCTTCGACATGGACGATTTGTCTGAAAAAGTACCTTTGCCACCTGATGATGGGGAGGCACAGACAAAATTCAGACCGCGATCGTATCCAATTGACTCGGTCGGTCCATGGGTTGTCTACTTTCAGCCCAAAATGAAACCTTTGAATGTGTACCAAATCACTACTGATCTGACGAAGAGATTCTCAGCCGTGACAGAGATCACGAAAGTAAAATTTAATAAACCCCGTGTTGTCGTCTCTAACCTGAAGCAGGCTAATGAGATTGCTGCTTCCCAGCATTTTACACTGGAATATCGAGTTTATATTCCAGCTCGTGATGTGTTGGCGAGTCTGCGCCCTGAAATTTTGGAGAAGCAGGTAATTGGCCGATTTAACAAACCTCTGCTTCCCTCAGTTCAAATGCTGAAAGTGCAGAAGCTGGTGAAAATATCACACAGCGAGGGTAAAAAAAAGTAAACCCACAGACTCGTTTCGTGTGACCTTTCGCACTTTATACAACTGGGAAAACTTTGGCTATCTGTGGGGTTGTTTGTACCCCGGGTAATGATCAGCCAAAACTGACAGCAGATGGGGCATACGGCCTCCCATTGCGGAAATAAGGCACGCTGCTCAACTTGCGGGGAGAAAGATGAGGCTGGTCCCTGTGCAGATAATACACTAAAATGCGTTTTCTGCAAGGGAACTCCTCCTCATGCTCTCTCGTCGTGCCCAGCTTATAAACAACGCGGGAAAAATGGAACGCTCGCTAAAACAACGTTCAAGGCAATCTTTTGCAGAAATGCTTAGGAATGCTTCGCCACCCGATACGAATACAAATCCTTTCGCTCCTCTGTCAGATGACGAGTCTGATTTGGACTTGGTTGAGGAGGGAACATCTTTTAGTTCTCCGAAAGGTGCTTTACGGAAGCGAAGACGCATCCGAGCAGGTAAAGCAGCTGAACAGAAGCCTCAAATCAACATGCCTATTTCAAAGAGCAGAGATAAGAAAGATAATCCGAATCCTCCTGGTTTTCGTAGTGCCAACTACACACAGGATTTCCCATCTCTCCCGGGGACATTCAAAACCCCTGATACCCCAATTTTAAGAACGGAAGCCCCCTCTTCAGCTGGGTTGTTCTCATTCT
>JASCZW010004340.1:0-20150 GCA_034211315.2 Aedes japonicus
TAAGAGAATTTTCCAAAGAACTTTGGCAAAAGTTTATATTTTTAATATCATCTTTTTATCCTCTCACAATAAAGGGTTTGCTGTCCCATACACTACCTGTCAAAACAATCGACTCTCTTCTGAAAGGCTAGTAATACACACTTAAGCAATACACACTTATTCAATTGAATATTGATGAACTTCACGCCAAATCATCCAGTGGTTGGCAGCACCATCTCAGAATCGAATTAAACTTTGTGGGTGTGTAGACTTTTCAAGCATCTGCTTTGTTTTTTTCTTCAAAATTAATGTACCATTTGAAAAGGGCTTAAGTTTTACGATCGATTTTTTTTAAATCAACGTAATTCAAAAAGGAACAGACTTACGAAAAAGTGATGTATGGGTGATTTTTAAAAAATTGTCTTAGCTTTTATGAAAGAAAATCTAAAAATAGTGAAATCAATTTTTACACGCTAAAAAACAGGAAGGTCAAGATTTGTTACAGAATGTGTAAAAGGTATGGGAAAAATTGTGATAGAGGGAAGCTCATAAATCTAAAAGAATAGCGGACGTCATGTTTGAATCGTCTTTAAATGGATATGCATCAAATTTTACCAAATTTTGAAATTCTAATTTGATAAGACTGGATGCTTATCCATTTAAAAACGATTCAAATAGAAAGTTATATGAATTTTCTAAATACTGTTTATGTTTATAGAACTCATAGATTTTTGCTTGGTAAGGGTTTTATTTTATTTATTTTTTATACGTACAGCTCGCAACATGCGTAACCGCTCATCTACTAATGAGAGTAATGAATACTCCAACCGATGGATATTCGATTTCGCGAAAAAGGTCTGTCCGGATTCTGTTCCAGCAAAACATATTTTCCGAGAAACATCTCCAAACGGCGGCTCTCTAGACAGACCATTCACAATGCTGGAATTCTCTATGGCTCTTCTATCAACAAATAACTCCTCACCCGGATGCGATATGATAAAATTCAATCTTCTGAAAAATCTCCCAGATATCGCAAAAGACGCTTGCTGGACCTATTTAATTCCTTACTTCGAAACAACATCATACCGCCTGAGTGGAGACAGGTCAAAGTAATAGCTATTCAAAAGCCTGGCAAACCAGCGTCTGATCATAATTCATACCGTCCGATTGCTATGCTTTCGTGCATTAGGAAATTGTTGGAGAAAATGATCCTTCGAAGGCTCGATCACTGGGTCGAATCGAATAACTTGCTATCAAATACACAGTTTGGGTTCCGCAAGAGCAAAGGAACAAATGATTGTCTTGCGCTGCTTTCCTCAGATATTCAACTGGCCTTTGCGCATAAGGAGCAATTGGCTTCAGTATTTTTGGACATTAAGGGGGCTTTTGATTCAGTTTCCATTGAAATCCTGTCAGAAAATCTGCAGAGATGTGGACTTCCTGGAATTTTAAATAATTTTTTGTACAATTTGTTGTCAGAAAAGAAAAATGATCTTCTCACTTGGAGAACTGACCACTTCCAGAATTAGTTACATGGGCCTACCCCAAGGCTCATGCCTCAGCCCCTTCTTTATAACTTTTACGTCAAAGATATTGACAATTGTTTGGCAGAACAATGCACGCTAAGACAACTTGCTGACGATAGTGTGGTTTCTTTAAGAGGCTCACATGCCGTCAACTTGCAAGGACCATTGCAAAATTCCCTAGATAACCTATCTTCTTGGGCTAGGAGTCTGGGGATTGATTTCTCACCGCAGAAAACTGAACTGGTAGTGTTTACTCGAAAGCGGTATCCAGCCCAACTGCAGCTTAATCTTTTGGGCAGAAACATTACTCAATCGTTGTCTTTCAAATACCTTGGGGTCTGGTTTGATTCAAAGTGCACTTGGAATGCCCACATTACGTATTTGAAGCAAAAATGCCAGAAAAGGATCAACTTTTTCCGTTCAATTTGTGGCACATGGTGGGGTGCTCATCCGGAGACCTCATAACTCTTTATAAAACAACTATTCTCTCTCTTCTAGAGTATGGCTCTTTCTGCTTTCTCTCGGCAAGGAAAAGTCACCTTATAAAATTGGAACGAATTCAATATCGTTGTCTGCGTATTGCTCTTGGCTGTATGCACTCAACGCATAACATGAGTCTTGAAGTTCTGGCAGGCGTAAAACCCCTCCAGAATCGGTTCTGGGAGCTTTCGCTCAGAATATTAATCAAATGTGGAGTGAAAAACGCATTTGTAATAGACAATTTTGAAGAAATGTTAGGGCTGAACACACAATCTCGATTTATGAGAATTTACCACCACTACATATCGTCGGATATGTGTCTTCCCTGCTATACTCCAACCCGCGCTCACTTCACCTATAGCAGTTCCTCAGTTCATTATGATCTTTCCATGAAACAAGCATCTCATGGGATTCCGGATCAACTTCGTTCTATTATTATTCCGCGTATTTTTACTGAAAAGTACCAACACGTCAATTCCGAAAAAGGTTTTTCACTGATGGGTCTCGCCTCAATGGATCCACTGGCTTCGGTGTCTTCAATGAAAACTCTAGCGCCTTCCACAACTTCAGGAACCTTGTTCTGTTTATGTTGCTGAGCTGGCAGCAATCAACTTCGCATTGGGGATGATTTCCAACATGCCCGCAGACCATTACTTCATCTTCTCGGACAGCCTCAGTTCGATTGAGGCTCTTCGGTCGATGAAACCTAGTAAACACTCATCTTATTTCCTTTCAAAACTAAGGGAACAGATGAGTGCGCTGGTCGAAAGATCATATTTGATCACCTTTGTATGGGTCCCTTCACATTGCTCAATCCCAGGCAATGAGAAAGCGGACTCGCTCGCAAAGGTGGGCGCCCAGGAAGGCGATTTGTATGATAGACAAATTTCACACGATGAATTTTACCATTTAGTACGTCAGAGTACCCTTTCGAGGTTGGCAAACCGATTGGGACACCGGAAATCTAGGACGGCTGTTACATTCCATCATTCCTATTGTTTCATCGAGGGCGTGGTTTAAGGACCTGCACGTTAGCCGTGATTTCATCCGTGTGATGAGTAGACTTATGTCCAACCACTACCAGTTAGATGCACATCTCTTCCGAATTAATCTCGTGGACAGCAATCTTTGCCGGTGTGGAAACGGTTATGATGACATCGATCACGCAGTCTGGCAATGCACGGATAATTACGCCGCCAGAACACGACTTTTGAATACCCTAGAGGCCCAAGGAAAACAACCTTATGTTCCTATAAGAGATGTGTTAGGATCGCGCGATCTGTGCTATATGCAATCGATTTATGTGTTTCTTCAAATGTCTAGTATAAGAGTTTAATCTGCTTGTGTTTTTGTTTTTCTTTATTCATTAGTTTGTGTTTGTTTTGTTCCGACATCTTGAGGAGTCTCATCGTCGCCCAATGGTAACCACAACCGGCCGAACACAAAAATGGAGCCCTGACCATTCCGCACCAAGTTATATGTGCTGGCGACAACTATCTGATGAGACTGCAGAACCCTATTTCCATGTTCCTCTGTCCAACCCATCCTCCAAAAATGTCACCTATTTTAACCTCGGGTAAACCGCGAGTAAACGGCCCAAGTCCTACTAATACTAGTATTAAGTCATCAAATTATACAAAAACAATGAAATATCGGCTCCGTAAAGCTAACGCAATTGAGCCTCCCAAATAAATGAACTAGTAAAAAAAAAAAAAAATCTTCACGTATTAATAATCAACATAGCTTCTTATTCTTAATTTATAAATCTTTCGCATACAAAGTGAATTTCTTTGGATTATCCTTTGAATCAGAAAACCTTTTAGCTGAAGTTTGAATTTCTGAAATAGGTACAAAGCAACGAACCTGCGTAACAGGTATTGTCTCTACGTGACTATAGAACTCCTCAAGTTCCTCTGACATTTTTGCATACTGGGCTGCTACTCCATTTGACATGAACATAATTTTTGAGCAATATGTTGAATTTTGTTTGATGAAATCTATCAATTTTGATAGAAAAAACTGAACTGTTATTGAGTCATGGGTCAATACTTCAGCAATTATGATAAAGCTTTTGTTTTCCAATTTATTGTTCTTCTTGTAATATACTTCAAAGGTTTGGTAATAAACAGGATCAACCACCTGATTTAATTATATTATCATTAAAGTTTAAAAAGTTAATAGTTCAAAAACAAGCCCTTTCCAAAAAGCAGCCTTAATTTTTCAAACATTCAAAGAAATTTTATCCAAATTGACTTTATAATTAAATTTAATTGGCTTCTGCGTGATTTAAGACCAAAAGACTAGTCAGTGCGGAACACGGTAAAAATTGGACATGAAAAATTTGTAGCTAGAAAAACTTTTTTTCCTTAAAAGTACATATCTTGCAATATATGGCGAACTTTTTGACAATTTTATTGCCTATATAAAGAAAAAAATTCGTCCAATTCTAAGACAGTCATTTTTTGCAAATTGACTTTAATCTTTTTTTTTTTAGAGTGTAAGAATCTATTTTTCCACCTTTTTCCATTGAAGCTACGACAATTTTCTAAAAGTCACCGATACATATTTTTTTTGTTAATCTTTTCCTTTTTGAGTTATGTTGACATGAAAAATTGGTTGCTAGAAAAACTATTTTTTAGAAAGTGACCATCTTGCATTGTATGGCGAACTTTTAGACAACTATATTGCCTTTATTAAAAAAAATTTCGTCCAATTCTAAAATAGCCATTTGTTACAAATTGACTTAAAATTTTAAAATATATATTTTTTAGCGTGTAAGAATCGATTTAACAATGTTTACTTTTTTAAAAGTCTGTTCCTTTTTGAGTTTCGTTGATTTAAAAAAATCGATCAAAAATTCCATCATTAGCTCTAGGGGCGCGACTCTTCCAGATTATCTCAGTTTTAGAGTAGAAATGATGTTTAATCAAAATATCTTGTCCAAACCGGATGAAATTAAAAAAATCTAAAAAAAATCCGATTCAACCAAATTATCGTATTTTATCGAACGAAATCGTAACAAACGATTCGCATCTCCTTCCAAACGACCAGTTTTGAGGTCATCGCTATGAAAGATAGTCGATGATTTTCCACGATTTCATCCGATATTTCGATATAGTCGATTTTTGCAAAGCTGCATCGATTATTGTGCCTTTAACTTATTCAAGTATATTTTGTTTAGAGTGTCCATTGGCAACATTGGCTGTCAATCAGAAAAAGGAAAAGCGCAGCGATGTGGCAGAGGTGTGGTATCACATTCCAGGCCAAACTACCTAGTCAAAGTCTTGTGGCGTGATGTGAACTTCAAGAAGGTGTTTTGACATGCTAGGAACATCCATTAATTACGTCACGCAAAAATTGACTTTTTTAAACACCCCCCTCCCCCCCTTGTTACGTTTTTTGTAATGACCACCATTTTTTTGTATGGATCGTCATGTTTTATTAAACCATCCCCCTCCCCCTTAATGCGTGACATAATTAATGGACCTTCCCTAACACACCTTCACATCAGTGGGCTTTTTTAATGTTTGTTATATTCTTATAACTCGCAACTGTAG
The DNA here is from genome assembly GCA_034211315.2 of Aedes japonicus. Taxonomy (NCBI): domain Eukaryota; kingdom Metazoa; phylum Arthropoda; class Insecta; order Diptera; family Culicidae; genus Aedes; species Aedes japonicus. The sequence goes on from JASCZW010004340.1 coordinate 5,543, forward strand.
ATTGAAAACAGGAATAACCCACTAGCACTAAACGATTTTACTCTATTTCCCTATGTTTGCATTGTGGCGCATCTAGTGCCCTGTACAGCACATCTGATTTTCTCCACAGCTCCACTAGATGTGAAACTTTGCTGCTATATGGAAAAGCAGTTAAATTGATTTGATTTGATTTGCTCGATTGATTAGCTCGAGTGATTTTTACCGGTTTTGAACTGCAACCAGAATTTTACATATTACAGGAAAAATGTAGGTGGATGTAAACGGAAATGTTTGTTGTTTCAAAAGTATTTGTTATTTGTTTCAAACAGAACTTCATTTTAAATCGCACAAAAATTTGATTGAAACAAACCATAAGCGTTGGTAGAATCAACCAACAAATCAGTTTGTTTTCGTAGCTGGCATAATGAACGTACACGATCAAGTAAAATTGATCAAAATCACGACTCCAACGCCCTTATCAGATGAAATCCGATCAAATCGGATGAAATCGAGAGTAATCGAAAGTAATCGAAAGTAGCAGACATTATTTTACCATATTTAGATCAATGAGAGTTATTGTGAAAAATGATAAGAATCATGGATAAATCAAACTTATCCACTTTGAATGGATGAGTGTCGCACCCCTAGCAAATGCTTTCAGATGGTGAAGACTATGGTTGGTAATTCAGTCACTACATGGCGCTAGTGGGCATGTAAGAGAGTGTGTTTTTTTAACGGGTTTATAGCGTGATCCCGACTACCTAGAAAGGTTTAACCAACTGCAACTAGCGATTTGAAATTGGTTCACTGCTGTAGTACCCCTTGGTCCGAGGTACACCTTGAAGCCAGCACATTGCTGTACATATTTGTGCCTATGTTTTGTTTTGCTGTGTTATTTTGACAGAATATTTGAGAGTGTGTTCGTGTGAGTTCATTATTAAGGACGTATTATAATGCTGACTGAGCCAAGAAAAAAATCATATTTGTTCGGGACCTACTGGTCTTGTAGTTAGTCTATAGTTTAACCTTCAGCAAGTTTTTCAGTAACTAGAAATTTTTCAGCGACTTTTGGAAGGTGCAGAGTATGGTTCGAAATTTTGTCAGTATGCGGCGCTAGTGACATGTAAAAGACTGCATTTTTCAACGATTTTATAGCGTGATCCCAACCACCTAGAATGATGGGATCTTCAGCCAAATTGTTTAGAAGGTCAAGAGCTTTCAGAAGCTGTAGAATTTGGTCACTAAGTGGTGCTAGTGAGTATGTTAAGGGGAGCATTTTCTCGACGAGTTTATGTCGTGATCCAGACCACCTACAAAGTTGTTCAGATGGTAAAGGGCTTCCGGAAGGTAGAGAGTATGGTTCGGTTTTTTGTCACTAGATCGCACTATTGGGTATATAAAAGAAAGCATTTTCAAACATAATATCGTGATCCCTGCCACCTGAAAAGTTTGAACCTTCAGCAAAGCAGTACAGTTATGCTATGCCTATACTTTATGAAGCTAGTTTACATTTTTGTTTGTTTTCCTTTTTTGTATTTTTGTTCTAAATACCTATTTAATAAGAAGCAATTTAGTAGCATTTGAAATGCTACTTTACACAAATCTGATGCCAATGCTGATATATGCAGATAAAGGGTTATTGGTAATCTGAGTAAGTTTCACTTCGTTCGTCTTCCTCTTAGCTCTTAAGTTCTTTGAACGACCTTTTCCTTGCTTTTGAATTTCTAGATCAAGTATTTTAGCAACACTTCCACAGTTTTTAATTGAGATATCGATCGGAAGTCGACACATTTTCTAACCCATCACCAGCATGGTTTTGCATAAAAGCTACCCCTAACGTCTGAGCTAAGAGAGGCCTCAACTTCATTATTAGATGATTCAAAATTGACTCACCTCATATTTGTGTGATTTCGAAATTTTTAGGTGAAATCACTTTTTTTTACTAATTCTTCCACACTTCTGAGGTTTAACTGACTTCATATTTAAAGACTGTTTTCGATAAAATTTGGACACATAAAATAGGTCACCAAAAATTTTCCTTTAGCTCGATTCTTCTAAAACTTTCTGGAAATAAAGTACTACTAAATGGTTAAGTTCTGACATCATTGGTTTATTGAACCTCATCTCCCAACCCAAATGCCCGCACTTTTGCCTTAACCCCTTTCATCAAATTTTGGGCAATGATAGGACCGACTTGCTTACTTACTTTTAACCAAACTTTCTTTAGTTCAAGTTCATTTTCTATCAGTTTTGGAGTTTTAACGACCTTTGCCTTCATGATTGCCCAAAATTTTTCAATTGGGCGAAGTTCCGGAGTGTTTGGAGGGTTAACGTCTTTTGGAACAAAAACTACATTATTATCTTTGTACCAGTCTAAGACGGGCCGGGCATAGTGGCAAGATGCCAAATCCGGCCAAAACAGTGTTAGGCCATCGTGAGATCTCAAGAAGGGCAGAAGTCGTTTTTGGAGGCATTCGTTCTTGTAGATTTGTCCGTTGACGGTCCCAGAGGTGATGAAGGGCTGACACATTTTGCCACATCCGCGGATCGCTTGCCAGACAAGGAATTTTTTGGCGAATTTCGACAGTTTTTTCTTCCGTACACTCTCCGGAACGGCCAACTTAGAGGTGGCGACGTAGTGTTCCTGTCCTGGCATTTGTTTGGTGTTGGCTTTAGTGTAGGTCTCATCGTCCATCACAATGCAGAACGGTTTTGTGAGCTACTCCCTGTACAGTTTTCTTGCACGAGTTTTGGCCACCGAGTTCTGTTTATCGCTCCGGTCCGGTGCCTTCTGGACCTTAAACACATGTAATCCAGAACGTTTCTTTGTTTTCTGCACAAAACAAACAGAAACTTTCGCCTTTTTCGCAACATCCCTGATCGAAATGTTGGGGTAACGCTTAAATTGGTTCAATACCATCCTGGCCTTCTCCGGATTTGATGTGCCACGTTTTTTGCCACTACCATTTTTCCGCTTGGTTGTCTTACGGTCCTTGAACGTTTTGATTACATGAGATACGGTTGAATGTGCGATTCCGAGCTGTTTTCCGATCCATCGATGAGAAGCGTTTGGGTTTTCGAAGTGAGTGCCCACAATTTGTTGGCGCACTATTTCTTCATTCGAAGCCATCACTGAAATCACTCGACCGATTTTCAGTAAACTCATTACACAATTGACACAACACAATGAAATACATTCAGTTAAAATTTCAATAATTTTTACCCACACGCCAAAAAGTTACGAACAATTGCGTGTGTCCAAATTTCATCGAATACAGTCTTTAAGTGATTTAAAACTTTCCAGGGTTGATACCAATTTTTTCAGGATTGACTAACTTTATACTCAAGTGATTCAGGACTGACTGACACATCATATTCAAAGGATCTCACATTTTACAGGTATGATTTAATTCGCATTTATTGATTCCAAAAATTTTGAATATTTAAATGGTTTCAATTTTTTTATTCAAGTAAGTAGCAAGCATTTCAGTACTGACTCGAAGTTTCTAAGTATTAAATGACCTAGTATTTAAGTGACTCAAGATTGACTCACTTTATATTCATGTAACTCTATACTTTGCTCGGTTGATTCACTTCACATTAAAATGCTTTCAAGCTTTTAATGGCTGATGGGCTGGGCATGTCGAAAGAATGTCGGACGACAGCCCTGTGAAAATGGGTTTAAAAAACGAACCGACAGGTACAAGAAGAAGAGGCGCGCAACGAGCAAGGTGGATCGATCAAATAGAAGGCAACCTGCGGACCCTCCGCAGACAGCGAGGCTGGCGAGGTACAGCCATGGACCGAATACAATGGAGACAACTTCTGTGTACAGCAGAGGCCACGCCGGCCTTAGTCTGATTGGTAAAGTAAGGTAAGGACCGACGAAAGTAAGTTCGATCTTTTCGGTACGAAAGGACGTTACAAAGTCTAGAAAACCGTCCAATATTTTGCAGAAATGCTCTGAAATACTGCTTTACAAATGCCCTACGCTCATTTTCAAACTACTTCTATTCAATTTTACAGCCTGTCGAACGCTATTGAAACTATCGGTACTCTCTCTTCACATATTTGGTTCTAGCAGAAATTGCTGTTCACTACTAGGATTTCATGATGGTGGTAAGATAATTCCAATTTCAAAACATTACAATTTAAATATCGTACTTTGTCGTGGAAAATCACGGCCAATCCCACAGGTGGGTCGTGGAACTTATTTAAATCAGTGTTTGTTGCTGACATAAGATAATGCTAACTAATCATGTAGTATTTTTTTTACTATAAGGGATGGAAGGATCAAAGCTTGATCGACTCAAATACGACGTAGTTGTAAAAAACTAGGTCATTTTGTAGGTGTATGTGTACAAAATGTTAACAATTTTTTTTTTGCCATTTTCTATTCAGTTGTCAAGATGGCGCCGGAGCAAGAAGTGCAGCGTTTTAAAAATTTCACACGCGCTTAAGCAAAACCCAAATTTTTCTTCACGCCGACCTGGCAAAATCACCTAATATTGCCAAATCAACGGCGTCGAATGTTATAAAAGCGTTTGAAAAACGACAGGCGAAGCAACGGAATCAGTTGCAAACCGAAACCAGGATGCCGCAGCGACCGGAAGAATAGTGGCCAGCATTTTCAAACGAAATCCCAACTTTTCCAACAGAGATATCGTAAATAAATTGGGAAAGTCTCACACAACTGTGCAAAGAGCAAAGAAACGAGCCAGACTGCCAACATATAAGGTTACAGCCAAGTAACATTTTAATTTTATCATGGTTTTGAAGCATTTTACAAGTCTAAATCATGGCCTTTAGAACCATCATAAAACCAAAACTGTTACTTGGGCAGTGACGCCAAATCGGGAGTGATAAGTGAAACACAACAGCCAAAGAAAGAGTGCATAAATTGTACACGAGAGTTTGTTGACCAAGTTTGACGGCGTCGTAATGGACGATAAAACATACGTTGAGGCTGATTTCAAGTAGCTCCCAGGTCAAGAGTTTTAAACGGCTTCCGGAAAAGGAAAGGCTCAATATAAGTTTAAGCATGAAAAAATGTCAAAGTTCCCGCAAAAATACTTGGTTTGGCAGGCGATATGCACATGCGGACCAAAAAGCGAACGTTTCGTGACAACTGGCACTTTCAACCAAGATATTTATGAGAAGGAATGTTTGCAAAATCGCTTATTGTCTTTTTTGAAGAAACATAGTTGTTCCGTGCTGTTTTGGCCAGACCTTACTTCTTGCTACTAAGGGATAATGGCTCAGAAATGGTTTACCGGTAGGAAAAAAACTCTTCAAACTCGCAGAAATTGCGTCCAATTGAAAAATATTGGGCAATCATAAAGAGAAACCTCAAGAGAACTAAAAAAAAAACAGTTGGAAGTGAAAAGCACTTCAAGGCAAATTGTGTTCAGCATCAAATAAGGTGGACATAACAGCGGTATCAAACTTGATGGAAGGTAAGAAACGTGAAGCCTGACATTTCGCATTTGGAAAATCGGAAGCCTAATCAAACAATTTTCCTGTGTTTTGAAGACGATGAACTTTAAAAAAGAAATAAAGATTGATCACTTATGCAATAAGCTAATCAGAGCTAATCAATTTTTGACTGTTCCACCATTTATTTAAGGTTGGTATTTGTTATGGTCATTTTCACCGAACATTCAAGTTATTTATATCTAAGGTCACAATTTGAATAAGTCTAAAGGAACTCTGTCAATTTAATTGTACAGCAATTTGAATTATAAAACAAACCATTTTTAGTTTGAAAATAACTAGACTTGTAGTTTCACTTGAATGACGCGACACGATACAGGACACAACACTTATTGTAATACAAGACGTTAAAAGGGGTTTGAAATGTTCCTCTTTAGTCGACCGGTTTCGGGTTAGATGTTGCCCATCTACAGAACTGTTGTTGTCTGGCAACACAGATCGTACCAATTTAGTTTTTAACATGAAAACTATGAAATGATTTTTTTTCAGTGCATTTGTTTTTCTTTGTAATTCTTTTTAAAAAAGTAGTAAATTGTAACCGCGTTTTTTATCTTGTTATAATTAAATTCAATCCGTATTTTCCGAGATAAACTGCGTATTTTATAATTTGAGAGATTCAAAACCTGTCTCTGCCCAACAAGAACGATGTCCGATGCAGTTTCTATCAACTAATTTTAAAGGCCATTATCGACCTAAAAAGTAAAGAGATACGGAATTTTGTTCAATATTATCAAGCGTAATTTTGACAAATCTATATGGAACGAAATGTCGCCTTCACTTATGGAATAATCGAGCGGAAAATTTTCCGATAGTAAAAGTGACAGCTCCCATTAGTTTGCGTGAAAACCTTACAAATTCCAATTTTATTTCAGGTGGATGCGTTTGGGATAGAAAAATAAATTTCTTTCCAACACGATACCGACCTTAAATTTGAAATTCAGTTATTATATGACTAGAAATCTATTGAACAGGTGATTTCAATCGACTACAATCCCGAGTTCGAAGCAAAAAAAATATCATTTTCAACTCAAGCAGAACCTTCGTTTGCATTGCGACCATATGCACCGTGTCCAATGTATTCTCATACACTTTTTCCTGGCATTGGTGTCGTGCAACTACTCAACATGCTTCACGTATGTGTTGCTGTAGTTTTGCACTATGTTAATACAAACTCTTTGAGGTTATGTCCGATTGTTTTCATTCGGTATTTATCTTTTACTAGCGATGAAGGGGTTTCGTGCTGTGATGATAAAAAAAGTGTTTGAAAGCTGAGCGCCCGGGTGCTATTTTCAGAAATTTGACAAAACTCGGAGTAAAGCGGGATTTTGTGTACCGAACCATCCGAAGGTACCGTGACACCTACTCGTTGGATGACCGAAAGAGATCCGGTCGTACTCGTACGGTGCAGACTGCACGAGTTGTTAAAGTGGTCAGGTAACGGATTAGACGAAAATCACAGCGCTCTGTACGTAAAATGGCCGCAGATCTGAATGTTTCGAGATCGTCAATGCACAATATACTGCAAAATGACCTCGGATTCCAAGCTTTCAAGAAACGTAAGGTTCACGGAGTTTCGGAACCTTCCAAGCAGAAACGACTCGAAAGAGCAAGTCTGCTTTTGTCACGGCACTGTGGGGAAGAATTTATCTTTTACAACGAAAAGTTATTCGTCTTGCAACAATCCCACAATGTCCAGAACGACAGATTGTAAGCTCTCTTTTCGAGAACTGTCCCATAGAGTGATAGGAATATTCCACGGTTCCAAAGTGCAGCGTCAGTGATGGTTTGGGGAGGAATTGGCAAGCGAAGCAAATTACCACTGGTTTTCATCGAAAAAGGCGTTAAAGTGAATGCCGTTTATTATAAAACGGAAGTTTTGGAGAAAGCTGTCAAGCCGTACAAGAGGTGTTTGGAGATGATCATTATGTGTTTCAGCAGGATGAAACGCCATCGCATACTGCAAATCTCGTTCACGGCTGGTGCCGAGAAAATTTGACCGACTTTTTGGACAAGAGTGAATGGCATCCCAGCTCACCAGATCTGAATCCCTTGGATTATTTATACATGCTGGCGAAGGTAAATCACCACAGGACGTCGAATAGGAACCAATTCAAAACCGTAATCAAACGAATTGCCGGACGAAATGCCAATGGAAATCGGCACGCACGACTGTGACGATTTCGAAAAGCGTCTGGAGCTGGTCAAGAAGATTAAAGGCGGTGTTATTCCAAAACATTTGTTGTAGTTGATCGGTATTATATTGCAATGTAATGGCTAAAGTTATCAATAAAATCTGAATTATCGATTTGAAATAAGTAGAGTTTTATTTTGTGTGAGAATATATTGAACACGGTGTATATCGTTGTTTCCAACTAGACTCATTTCTCTTCGTGTTGAAGTTGCGCTTAAATTGTACAATTTTGTCAAGATGGTTTTCCGTTCCTTCTACCAGCGTGTTTCTTTTCATCGTTTTTTGAAGACGCCTTTTTCGCGCGCAGCAGGTATAAAGAGACGCTTTTTCCATAATTAAAACTTTCAACGCGTTTTTCTCAAAACAGCACTTTTGGAGTTTATGCCGGTGATAACTCGATTACTAATTATTCGATTAAGCTGAAATTTAAAGGATTTCTTTATTATAGTATTACCTTCTATATAAATTAAAAATTATTGTAATATTTGTTTATTAAATATGGAAGAATGTGATAAAATGGCGGAAAAATGTGGATTATTTCAAAAAAGTTACGCCAAAAGTGCAATTTTTTTTTACTCTTTTTTCTAAGTCATCTACTAACTGTAAACGTAATCAGTGTATTTTTTTGGGTTAGCAGGTATCAGATCAAAACTGCCGGCACAAGCAAAATACAACGACTTTTTCAACGCACTCTAATGGCCGCCAATTTGTTGAAAACAAATTTGAAAAAAATATCTTTTGTTTACTACATGGATAGACTTATCATTGTAAAAAACAATCCATTGGTTTGAGTAAAAACATCGTCTTGAATTTTTTTTTTTCAAAAATGAGTTTTTTTTCCTTAATCAGGTTTGATCAATTTTTGACCGTTGCACCCTTTATATAAGGTTGCTATTTATTTTGGTCGTTTTCACCGAACATTCGAGTTAATGCAATTTAAGGTCAAATTTTGAATCATCTAAAAGTAACTGTGTCCAGCAAAGGAATTTTTGCTTTAAACAAACCTTTTTAGTTTAAACATAACTAGACATGTAGTTTCACTACACAGAGAAAGCAAACAACTTAAAATTAATCTTGACAGCTAAGTGCAACCACTCAAAATTGAGTTGTTCACGAAGTACATACTTTTAAGTACTTTGGAAAGACTTCGCTTTGGGTGAAATTAAACTGTTCATCGAAAAGTCACTACTGGGTAGGAGTAATCCAAAATTCCCAAGCAACCAAAAGTTCTGATAACAAGGTGTTTTTTGGCTTAACCAGCTTACTTTTTAAGTAATTAACCGAACTTTCTAGTTCGAATTTAGTGGTTAAGCTGCTAGCAGCATTCTTATCAGCTTCTAAAGAAAACTTTGAAGTTCACGAAAGGATCGTTCAAGAGGTTGTATGCTACTGTAATGCTACTCAGCTCAAAAGGTACTTCAATCGAACTCAACAAAACCAGAAAAAAAACTAATTATATTTACATTCGACATTTTTGTTCTTCTCCAATCCTTCCGCAAATTTATTTTTTGAGTACTGTGTTGTTAATTGATGATTGACGCTTGCGCTGAACTGGCCAGCTTGTCGCGCCGCAAGGGCTCAGTAGGGATTCATGCTCAAGACCCGAAGCTAAGAGTCAGTTCCATTGTGGAAATATCACATCAAGTAGTTTTTCCACCTGCTACAGAGGATCATGTGCCTGGAGTTTTGAGAATTTTACTATTTACATTAGGTTCGTTGTTACAGCGTGCTTTGGAAGATCCATCCTAATAGTTAGCATGAAAGGGCATTAAGGGGAGTAGTGGCATTTTATCTTTTATGATCTTTATGATAGTATATTATTGAATATAAAGTGGTTTCAGGTTAACGAGATTTGGAATGTACTGTCTTTTGCATTATGAACAATCTGTAGACATGCAGATTTTATAAATATAATTGTTATTATCATTTTATTTTACACCCATTCACAATGTTTTTTATTCTTTTTGAGCCTCTTATATATGTATCGTTGTAATTTTTAGCCCACCTAACTCACGCTATGTATTTGATTTTGTTCGAAGCGTTGATCTCATGCATTAGTACTTCTTTTGTTCCCTATAAACTGATTTGTTTATTTGATTCCTTGATTATCGAGATTTTTATCCCTGAGCTGGTTCATCTCCCGTCGTGGTAACTCAAATACTTTTGGAAATTTTCATAACTGGTCCGGAGCTACTCGTGACTTTGGCGTGAGAGGTTTGGATGCTATCCACTACGCCGGAGTCACCCACGACTCCTAAAATCTTATCTGAACATAAAAATCTCTGAATCACCTAGAACTCAATCTGAACAACAAATTAAAGGGTGTCCACGATGAAATTGCCTCACTATGAAATTGCTCTAACTTTTTAACCGTTGGGTAGAATTTAATGAAAATTTGGGTGGATTTAGTTCATAGTGCATTATTTACATCCTGCATGTTTTAAAGTCCTGTGATCAAAACTCTGCAGAAATGGAGTCGAAAGAACAGCTCGTGCGTGATAAAATCTTGCGCATTCATCACGAGAACAAGGATCTCTCGCATCGTTCCATCGCTAAAACGTTGGGAAGGAACGGTTGACCACCGATCGGAAGCCCAGAAATGAAGGAAAAAGTATTCCGTACAACACCAAACATCACAACCGCGTAGTTGGGGCCTTCAACCGAAATCCGAACGCCTCCGTTCGGGATGTGGCTAAGAAGCTGCACTTGCCGAAGTTTTGTCCAGAAGGCCAAAACTAAGGCTGGGCTTCGAACGTTCAAGGTAGCAAAAGGCCCCTAATCGCGACGAGAAGCAGAACAAGTCCGCCAAAACCCGTAACAGGAAGTTGTACCTCAACATGCTGACGAAAGTTGAATGCTGCATCATGGACGACGAAACATATGTGAAGGCCGACTTCAAACAGATCCCCGGCAACCTGTTTTTCACGGCCAAGGATAAGTTCAGCGTTCCGGAGCATGTCCGCACTCAGAAGATGTCCAAATTTTCGAAGAAATTCCTGGTTTGGCAAGCCATCTGCACGTGCGGGAAGCGGAGTGAACCTTTCGTGACCCAGGACACGATGAACGGACAGGTGTACATAAAAGAGTGCCTCCAGAAGCGGCTGCTTCCTCTCCTGAAGGCCCACAACGTCCCAACAATCTTCTGGCCGGATTTGGCCTCATGCCACTACTCCAAGGACGTGCTGAAGTGGTATGCGGACAATAAGGTCAATTTCGTGCCGAAAATGTTCAACCCTCCCAACACTCCGGAGCTCCGCCCCATCGAGAAGTACTGGGCGATTATGAAGCAGCACCTTCTTAAACGACCTAAGGTAGTGAAGACAGTCGAGGAACTGAAGAAAGTATGGGTTTACATGCAAAAAACGGTTGATTCACAGGTTGTGCAGAATTTTATGGCCGGGGTTAAGGCCAAGGTGCGGCATTTGCGTATGGACTGTTAATAAAATACGAGTAAAATGGTAAAATGAAGTTTAATAGTTATTTCTCAATCCCTGAAAATTTGATGGCAATCGGATGAAAACTCGAATTTTGCGAATCAATTTTGTTTGTGGCAATTTCATCGTGGACACCCTTTACTTCAGTTTACCTTGTGGAATGACAGCTTCATTTTCCGCATCTCATTTAGCTAACAGTTTTCTTACAATGACAATAAAATAAGCCGTTCTTTTTTTCAAATCCATTTTTTTGCTCTTGTACCACGTCAAACTTGGAGCACAATTCCCAAGTAACAATTTTAGTTTTATTTCAGCCGTATAGCACTCCTCCCGGTTTTATTGATAAAACTATATTCCTAACTGTTTTGTCCACTAACACCTCTCCTATGCATCGTGCTTTTTATCCCTATGATTCTTTAAAGCCGAAATGTGAACAAAGCTACCCACTCTGTAGATGGTTATGAAAACAAATTAATAAAACACAACAAATTAATAATATCATGCTACAAATTGTACGCGCAATTAATTTTAAGGTGAATATTGGCACGATAAAAGCTGAAAATCAATGCGCTTCGGAAATTATACCAATTTACATCAACAAAAACAAAATTGAAACAAATATATTCGATAAATTAATCATGAATTTCCTTAAAATTGGTGGAATTCTATCAGGTTATCTAAAAGCATGCCGAAATCGGTCTCCAATTTACAGTTCATTTGCATTACATTTAATACCTCGTGTATTTATGTTTCCACATTTCAATGATTTCTTATATTTCAATACGGCAATTGAAAAAATCGCAGAAAGTCAATTTATCTTCGAAATTACTACTATAAAACTATTTGGTCATTTGGTGACTTCCTCAATGCCAATTTGCCGTTTAATGCATTAACTGGAGGTAAAATGGGTTTGAAATGTTTTTACAACTGACCATAATAAGATAATATGAATGAGTTCTAAAACGGCATTTCCAAACAGCATTTTACGAGTTCATAAAGTCAACATAAAACTTTTTGATAGGAGTTATAAGGAATTTTAGAAGCAAAGGTTTAAAGATCGTCGTAAAGAAGCTGTGTAGGTTCTCATAAACCTGACTAAATATAAAACCTATTGGCATCTCTTGATACCATAAGAATACAAAATTGATTTTCAGTGGCGTTCATAAAACTTTAATAAAATTTAACAAAGCTGGACGGATTTGGCAATGTAACTTGGGAACAACAGATCACTCTTCAAATGTAAACAATCTTTGTGACTCTTTTTAAAGTGTTACTCACAACCTTATCTGTGCTTCAAAAGTAGGAAAGTAGTTCAACATAGATTTGTTGTGAACTATTGCGCTGATTAAAAGTACGGTTAGTATTTTGATTGAACTTTGTGTTAGAGATTTTTGAAGTTCAAAGCAAGTTCTCAACTGACAACATATGAACTTGAAGGTTGCGTTTGAAAGTTCCATGAAACTTAAATGTGAACTTCTAAGTTCTTATCTCAAGTAAAATTCGAACTTTTGGTTGCTTGGGTAGAAGAAAAAAAACTTAAAATTATGTCTAATTTCGGAGTTCGACTGATAGCAAATACTGCTCGACTAGGTTGTCCGTTACTAATTATCAATCATCTTCGGGTAGTTTTCACTGGTAGTGCACATTCTTTGTGAGTTTCATTATACAAATATGAGTGAATTTCTTCGGAAGTGTTGCACTCGAAATACAACAGAGAGCGTCATTCTCGTTTCACCACTCCAAACAGGTATGTGTCTCGACTAAATTCACCTCTTAATTCTGTTTCACTAGGGTGGTGTGATCTCTTAGCTATCCAATTTTTCTATCTATTCCTCACACATTACCTATTCTAAAATGCTTTTTGGGTAATATCGGAACATTATGAAAAGCGCCATATTATCGAAACGCAGATAGGTGAATTAGTTCTGAAAACCCCTCTATCTATTTCTATATAATGAAGAAACAACGAAACAAGGCTACTTAGAGAAGAAAAGAACACGCTATAAGTAAAACGGAAACTGCAAACTAAACCTAAATAGAAGAAACGAAAAAGAAAAAACGAAAATTGATTGATAGTAGTTTGTTTGCTGATTACCTTCCTGCCGTCTAGCCGGCTATAAATAAACAACTTATCGCGTTTGCTCAAACCGGACGAAGGGATTTTGCACCAACTTGGGATTGAGAAATTTTGGCGCACGTCGGGGTTGTGTTGCCGTTCAGCTCCCAAACCCAAAAGTGCCGATTAGGCTGTCTGTTTTAAAACGTGACGTTACTTAGTTGGAGCTCAAACACTTACCTGAAAAAGAGAGAAGAAATAAAAGACAGTGTTAGAATGTTAAACTTGATGATCGTTTCGGGTATTCTGTACTGAACATGCATTCGATGCCTGGCCCCCCGTTCTTCTGCTGTAGTGCATTTTGTGATGACATAATATTGAAAAGATAAACAAACACAGGAAAGTGAGTGGCGAGACAGATCCATTGACTTTGTGCAGGTGCTTCTGGAAAATCCTATCGCAATGTTTCCGAACAAGTCCAAACCGTCAAACGCATTCCATCTCAATACAACAACGGGACAACGGGAAAATCTTGTGTGGCGTTTCCAATCCCAATGATATCGTATATCGTATTCGAATGTGCTCGAAAGTTTTCCCTTTCGCCTTTTGCTACAGTGTCATTCCTCCCGACTGCCTGACATTTTTTTTCTTCCGAAAATAGTCCTCCGGGAGAAGATGCAGCAGCTCGGCATTTTGGGGAAACTGATCCCAAAACGACAGAACGAAATGCTCAGCATTAAGAGCAAAAACAAAACAGTAAAATAAATACGAAAGCAAATAATGCACCTCGCTCTGGCACATAGCTAGTTGACATGGCAGACGCGTGGGGTTGGCGACAAAGGAAAGTGCCATTGCGTAATATGGTTTATGTAGGTATATGTATAATGCAACAACTCCCATCTCGGTGGCAGTCGTCGTCGTCTTCTTCGTATGCGCCTTAGTCTAGTTGTGTGATGTGTGTACTTAATTAAAAAGTGTAGCTCCTGAGTAGGTGTCCCCTGCTCGCCAATCCACTTCCTCATGCCTCTCCACCGGCCTTGGGGAGAGGCACGTGCGGGATGTTATTTTTGGAGAGTACCGCAACATAAGTAGAAGCACGTGCTGTCATCGATCATAAATGCTGCGTGTGCGTTGTTCTACTATTCTACAATTGTTGCTGCCGGCTGATTCAACGGATGCAGTGATGACGATGATGATGATGGTAGTGACGACGATCATCGGCAAACGGGAGTGGAGGAATTGGAATCGGATGCATTTCTGCGGCGTCGGTGTGTGTGCGTATGTGCATGCCGGTGGGGGGGAACTGCGTGTAAAAAACTGCAATCAATCATGCGGCTTTAGAAGGAAATAAAAACTGTCAGGGAGTAAACCCTTGCTTTTTTTTCCTCTGTTTTCGGATTTGTGTTGTTGTTGTTGTTGTTGTTGACCGATGATTACAGGAAGACGTTTGAGTGG